>JBBBDQ010001806.1:0-115000 GCA_037127315.1 Ascarosepion bandense
TTCGGGTAGAGGGTGCTCTCTACTTCCGAGCAGGGAGCAATAAACCAGTCGTGGTTCCGCCGAAGGATAGAATCACGACTGGGCAAAAATAGACAGACGTTTTTGGCCGGGCCATATAGCCCGGAAATCCCAGTCAAAACTGACCATGTGGCATATGTTGCCCTTACTGGGAGGGACAACTAAATATAGTTGTACATTTACCTCTACTACTATGACACTGTCAGTTCTCAGCCTTCGGTTGGAGGGCGCTCTCTGCTTCCGAGAAGGGAGCAATGACCCAGACGTGGTTCCGCCGAAGGGTGGAATCACGACTGGGCAAAAATAGACAGACATTTTTGACCGGGCCATATAGCCCGGAAATCTCACATATAACTGACCATGTGTCACATGTTGCACTTAGAGGGAAGGACAAATAAATATAGTTGTATGTTTACCTCTACTACTATGACACTGTCAGTTCTCAGCCTTCGGGTGGAGGGCGCTCTCTGCTTCCGAGCAAGGAGCAATGAACCAGTCGTGGTTCCGCCGAAGGGTAGAAGCACGACTGAGCAAAAATAGACTAACATTTTTGGCCGGGCCGTATAGCCCGGAAAGCCCAGTTAAAACTGACCATATGTCACAAGTTGCCCTTACTGGGAGGGACAACTAAATATAGTTGAATATTTACCTCTACTACTATGACACTGTCAGTACTCAGCCTTCGGGTGGAGGGCGCTCTATGCTTACGAGCAGGGAGCAATGACACAGTCGTGGTTCCGCCGAAGGATGGAATCACGACTGGGCAAAAATAGACAGACATTTTTGGTCGGGCCATATAGCCGGGAAATCCACTTATAACTGAGACATGTGTCACATGTTGCTCTTAGAGGGAGTGACAAATAAATATAGTTGTATATTTGCCTCTACTGTTATGACACTGTCAGCTCTATGCCTTCGAGTGGACAGCGCTCTCTGCTTCCGAGCAGGGAGCAATGACCCAGACGTGGTTCAACCGAAGTGTGGTATGACGACTGGCCAAAAATAGACAGACATTTTTTTGCCGGGCCATATCGCCCGGAAATCCCAGTCAAAACTGACCATGTGTCACATGTTGCCCTTACTGGGAAGGACAACTAAATATAGTTGTATATTTACCTCTACTACTATGACACTGTCAGTTCTCAGACTTCGGGTGGAGGCGCTCTCTGCTTCCGAGCAGGGAGCAATGACCCAGTCGTGGTTCCGCCGAAGGGTGGAATCACGACTGGGCAAATATAGACATACATTTTTGGCCAGGCCATATTGCCCGGAAATCTCACTTATAACTGACCATGTGTCACATGTTGCTCTTAGAGGGAGGGACAAATAAATATAGTTGTATATTTGCTTCTACTATTATGACACTGTCAACTCTATGCCTTCAGGTAGAGGGCGCTCTCTGCTTCCGAGCAGAGAGTAATAACCCAGTCGTGGTTCCGCCGAAGGATAGAAGCACGACTGGGCAAAAATAAAAAGACATTTTTTGGCTGGCCATATAAGCCCGGAAAGCCCAGTCAAAAATGACCATATGTCACATGTTGCCCTTACTTGGAGGGACAACTAAATATAGTTGTATATTTACCTCTACTACTATGACACTGTCAGTTCTCAGACTTCGGGTGGAGGGCGCTCTCTGCTTCCGATCAGAGCAATAACCCAGTCGTGGTTCCGCCGAAGTGTGGAATCACGACTGGGCAAAAACAGACAGACATTTTTGGCCGGGCCGTATAGCCCGGAAATCCCAGTCAAAACTGACCATGTGTCACATGTTGCCCTTACTGGGAGGGACAACTAAATATAGTTGTATATTTACCTCTACAACATTGACACTGTCAGCACTCTGCCTTCGGGTAGAGGGAGCTCTCTGCTTCCGAGCAGAGAACAATAACCCAGTCGTAGTTCCGCCGAGGGGTAGAAGCACGACTGGGCAAAAATAGTCAGACATTTTTTGGCCGGGCCATATAGCCTGGAAATCTCAGTCAAAACTGACCATGTGTCACATGTTGCTCTTAGAGGGAGGGACAAATAAATATAGTTGTATATTTACCTCTACTACTATGACACTGTCAGTCCTCAGCCTTCGGGTGGAGGGCGCTCTCTGCTTCCGAGCCGGGAAACAATGACCCAATCGTGGTTCCGCCGAAGTGTGGAATCACAATTGGGCAAAAATAGACAGACATTTTTGACCGGGCCATATAGCCCGAAAATCCCACAAATAACTGACCATGTGTCACATGTTGCTCTTAGAGGGAGGGACAACTAAATATAGTTGTATATTTGCCTCTTTTATTAAGACAATGTCAGCTCTATGCCTTCGGGTAGAAGGCGCTCTCTGCTTCCGAGCAGAGAGCAATCACCTAGTCGTGGTTCCTCCGAAGGGTAGAATCACGACTGGGCAAAAATAGACAGACATTTTTTTAGCCGGGCCATATAGCCCGGAAATCTCCTGTCAAAACTGAGCATGTGTCACATGTTGCCCTTACTGGGAGGGACAACTAAATATAGTTGTATATTTACCTCTACTACTATGACACTGTCAGATCTCAGCCTTCGGGTGAAAGGCTCTCTCTGCTTCCGAGCAGGGAGCAATGACCCAGTTCTGTTTCCGCCGAAGTGTGGAACCACGACTGGGCAAAAATAGACAGACATTTTTGGTCGGGCCATATCGCCCGGAAATCCCAGAAATAACTGACCATGTGTCACATTTTGCTCTTAGAGGTAGGGACAACTAAATATAGTTGTATATTTGGATCTACTACTATGACACTGTCAGCCCTCTGCCTTCGTGGTTCCGGCGAAGGGTAGAATCACGACTCGTTAAAAATAGACAGACATTTTTGGCCCGGCTATATGGCCGTGAAGACCCACAATATATAGACCTTGTGTCACATCTAACCTTCTCTGGGAAGATTGGTAAATACCGTTGTAGATTTACCTCTACTACTATAACACTGTCATCTCTCGCGTTTGGATAGATGGCGCTCTCTACTTCCGAACAGAGTGCACTAACCCAGTCGTGGTTCCGCCGAAGGTTAGAATCACGACTCGGTAATAATAGACAGACATTTTTTGGCCCGGCTATATGGCCGGGAAAACCCACTACAAAATGACCTTGTGTCACATCTAACATTGCGTAGGATGGTTCGTAAATACCGTTGTATATTTACCTCTACTACTATGACACTGTCAGCACGCTTTCTTCGGGTAGCGGGAACTCTCTGCGTCCGAGATGGGAGCACTAGCCCAGTTGTGGCTCCGCCAAAGGATAGATTCACGACTCGGTTAAAATAGACAGACATGTTTTGGCCCGGCTATATGGCCGGGAAAACCCACTATAAAATGATCTTGTGTCACATCTAACCATGCGTGGGAAGGTTGCTAAATACCGTTGTATATTTACCTCTACAACATTGATACTGTCAGCACTCTGCCTTCGGGTAGAGGGCAATCTCTGCTTCCGAGCATAGAGCACTAACCCAGTCGTGGTTTCGCCGAAGGGTAGAATACGACTGGGCAAAAATAGATATATTTTGGCCTGGCTATATGGCCGGGAAGACTCACAATAAATAGACCTTGTGTCACATCTAACCTTGTGTGGGAAGGTTGGTAACTACCGTTGTAGATTTACCTCTACATCAATAACACTGTCAGCTCTCTGGCTTCGGATAGAGTGCGCTCTCTGCTTTCGAGCAGGGAGCTCTAACCCAGTTGTGGTTCTGCCGAAGGCTAGAATCACGACTCGGTAATAATAGACAGGCATAATATGGCCTGGATATATAGCCGTGAAAACCCACAATAAATAGACCTTGTGTCACATCTAGCCCTGGGTGGGAAGGTTGGCAAATACCGTTGTAGATTTAACTTTACTACTATGACACTGTCCTCTCTCTGCCTTCGGGTAGAGGGAGCTCTCTGCTTCCGAGCAGAGAGAACTAACCCAGTCTTGATTCCACCGAAGGGTAGAATCACGACTGGGGAATAATAGACAGACATATTTTAGGCTGGCTATATGGCCGGGAAGACACACAATAAATAAACCTTGTGTCACATCTAACATTGCGTGGGAAGGTTGGTAAATACCGTTGTATATTTATCTCTAATACTATGCGTAGAATCACGACTGGAGAAAAATAGACATTTTTTGGCCTGACTATATGGCCGTGAAGACCCACAATAAATAGACATTGTGTCACATCTAACCTTGCGTGGAAAGGTTGGTAAATACCGTTGTAGTTTTGCCTAGTTGGTCAGTAAGTTGGTGCAGAGTTAGTTTGTGTTGTTTGGATATAGACTCATTACCCGGACATATTATTTCACTTCAAAATTGTATATATTGATTTCTAATAGTATTCCTGAATTGACTAACCCGTGCTCCAGTTTGTATATCTTGTTCAAAATAACTTACATTTTCTATCTCCATATCTGTTTTTGTTATTTATTATTTTGTGTGGTTTCTCACCCGGAATCCATAACAATTCTCATTCCATATGCGATGCAATTTCCGGAAGTCATGTAGTTATCTCACTTTAACTTAACTCACTAAGTTATTTGTTCACCATTTCTGTAAACAGCTCACAACTCTTTGAGTCAAGTCACTGGAATTAACCAATGCCTATATTCACTGGGCCATGTGTTCGTTAGCATATCAGTATAGGAATTTTGGGGAATTATAAACTTAATATGTCAATAGCTACTTTGATCAGAGCTCATATTGCAATATTTGAAGCAAATGATTTTATTTAGCACTCTGTATTACTGATTCTCACATTGTATTTATTTCTATGAATGGTCGGCTTAGGAGATTATTGTTACCCAGCACATGTACTGATTCCTTAAGTTTACGTAGTTTTCAACGGTGTTCTCAATCAATTATTTCATCTTCATTTCTCCATCCATATGTGGTCAGCTACGCCTGATTTATCTGTCTCCCCTCGTGTTACGACCTTGCGATGTTCTTGCAATCTTATCAAAAGGGGGCAGTCCGTTTCTCCTTTATATTTCTTTCCACAGTTACATGAAATGGCGTACACACAGTCCTCAGTTATGTTCTTCTTTATTGGAAGCCTTACTCGGGAGAGGTATCTGCGAAGCGTAAAATCACTTTTAAAGGTCATGCTGATGTTATATGGGCCACAGATCCTTGCATCTGAAGAAGGCTAGAGCATACGACGATCGAATCGTCGTAAATATGACAATAAAGATGAGGACAACAGTTAGATCAGTGTAAATAATATAAAGTATAGACTAATATGTATGAATAAATAAATATATATAAAACTATAGTTACTGAAAATTGTTTGTTCATTTAAGTATATAAAGTCGTAAGAAATATTTAAACTCAAATGTAAACTCAAAAACCAGATTTTGTAAATTGATCGTCTGGAAATAATGAGGAACTGAGATTAGAAATATAAAACGAAAATTAATAAGAACAATAAAAACATTGCATTAAAAAAATGACAAAAAGAAATTCGAGAAACATTAAAATTGTCTTCAGCTTTGACAAGAAAAATAAAAATGAAGAAACTTGAGTTGCGTATGCAAACAGGTAGAAAATATCTAGACAATTAAGAACGTTGAATAAAACCCATTTAAAAACCAGGCTAACACATTTAAGTGAATATCAGAAAGAGAAACTCTTGCGATGAGAGAAGTAGTGCATGAAAACTGATTTTTGACTATAGGTGTTAGTAGTAAATGTAGAGCTACATTGGATAGACCTGACAGCTGAGCCACAAGGTGGGTCCTGTACGTAAATAGACTTAAAAGACAATAGGTTGATAAGTAGAATAATGTTTTGGGATACTTATATTTTGGTAATTATATCAACTTTTAAACGATTTATAATTTTGATGCTTATTGCAAGCAGCAAAATTATAAATCATTTCAAAGTTAATGTAGTTACAAAAATAGAAGCAAAGAATTCATGTAAATTGTTGTGAAAGAATTTTTCGAGATAAACAGATCAATTTATAAGCGATGATAAATGTTCTTTCACATTGCTGCCCATCAAAAAAGGTTTTAAAATTACCAAACAAATGTGAAAATACTGCAAGTGATGTTCAAGTCAAAACAATCAAAAAGTTAATAAAATTTACGACTGAAAGACCAATGAAGAGTCAAGGATCCGATATTATACTGTAAATAAAATGATAATTTATTAAAACACGGTGTTAATCAAATATGTTTGTATGAACAATATCTTCCGAATATTTTATGACTAAACAAAATGAAGCTGCACAGTATATAAAAATATCTGATTCCATCAATAAAAAAATAAATAAATTATTAAGTTTTTTAATACTATAGCCTGAAACGTACACAATATATTTAAATATACTTAACAAAATACTAAAACGTCCCCGCCACGACTCAGAAGAGATTCCCTACTTCCCTGAATTCTCAAGTTTGGTCATTTCTCTGTGTGTGTGTGTGTGTGTGTGTGTGTGTGTGTGTGTGTGTGTGTGTGTGAGAGAGAGAGAGAGAGAGAGAGAGAGAGAAAGAGAGAGACATCCTGGCATCATCTACTTTTCTATGATTACACGGTAGTGGCAACTAAAAAGCTACTAAATTTGCCAACATTTATTGACGAATACAGATTTATCTAAATGTTTATTCGTCATTGTATACTCCTATCTGGATGTGCGTTGTGGCGCATTGGATATCGGCTCGGAACGAGAAATCAGGGAGCCGAGTTCGAATTTAAGCTGAATTCATTGCATTCACTTACGCGCAAATAACCTTGGGAAAGGTATTAATCCGTCTATTCCTTCCAGTTATGGGTTAAATAACAGGACAGATTGGGTTCTATAGCCTTGGTCGGCAACCAGTCTACCGCAGAAAGCAATGGCAACCTACTACGGGATAATCTTATGCCCAGTCAGTTATATCTCTTTCGAGACATGATCACCCAAGCGTGTATCACGTATGGCACTTAACTGACTGATACCCCTATCTGTACAGGTAGCTGTTTATGCCCATCCACAAAGCAATATTCAGATAGAAATGAGTGACAATTTGCAATTTACTCTCTTCATCTTTTCCTTCAAGCTTCTCTAAGTTCTTCCTCACTACAAAACTCTCTCTATTTGGCTTAATTTATATCTTCCGTCATTTGTACTAACCAGTTTATGGCAAAGGGTATTTCTCTTGGTGTTTTATCTTTATTATGGAGAACCTGATCAAATGTTCTGCAGTTCTGTAACATCGTCCTTCTATCAGCGTTAAGAAGGAAGACAAGTCTTTCATACCACCTGCTGACAAGACTTGGCTCATTGCAAACCATACATTATGTCTTTAAATGTATTTGCAAAGTGGCAAAACAAGAAGCCTTTTATTGTCTTCTCCGTTCCTCCCTCAGCTACACACACTAGAGCGTCATTAATTCATTTATTTCTTTTCCTTACACTTTACTTCTCAAATGTGCATTTTTACCCGAGCTTCACGCTCCCATTTCTATCTTCCATTTTCTGACATTTTTTCGTTTTACCGTTCATTCATTCCTTCAACTTCTTTTTTGTCTTTTTTCTGCTTTCTCATATTTCATTTGCTCGTTTTTTCTCCTCTTCTCTAATTCAACGGTTTCTCTTTACCCAATATCCATTTCTTTCTTTCTTTTTGTACATTCCTGGCGTTCTGTTTCTAATCATTCAGTTTTCGTCTTTTTTTAATTCATGTTTTTTTACTCAGATACTTACTGTTTCATTTTATATCAGCCTACTTATTTCCTTTATTCTCTCTTTCTCGGTTTCTTTTCTCCTTTTCTGTCCTCTTTTTCCTTTTCTCTCACAGTCGTTCTTACACTCAACTCATGAACTCATTAAATTTCTCAATCTCCATCTTTCCTCTCCTTTCTACCTTTTTTTTTTACTTTACTTTCCTCCTTTTTTTCCTTTTCTTCTTGACACTTTTCACCTTTCATTATTATCATTTCAGATCTCCATATATATTTTCCTCAAATATCATTTATCATCTGTGACAATACGTCTAATATCAAACCGGCAATGTACTGATTATGAAAAATCTAACATGGACCTGAAAAGGTGAATTACCACCTTTCTACCTCATTTTCTTCACTATCACCTTCAGCCAACATAAAAACTCTGTCTTGTAGACATCGTTATTAGACAAACCGAAAATTTATCTTTTTTAAGATTCTCGTCGTTTCTGTCGTTCGTCTCTTTCATTGTGACAATCGTTTTTAGTGACAATGTTGGCTTAACGAAGAATCATGTCCGACATTTGCTTTTTCGTCCTATTTTAGCAGCGGGAAATCTTTGATATTAGGTTTTTAAAAAATACACATTCGTTTTCTGCTTCGAGATGCCAGTAAAAAAAAATGAGTGCCTGTGTTTGTATGTATTTTCTAAGATAGATTGTGGTGTAGAAGTTTATGCAAGATAGATTAACAAATCCTCAGTTAATCATCATATACTAAGCTTCTCCCAAAAAAAGCTCAAATGCGTCAATTTTCGAAGTGTCGTGAGTGTACATACCTTGAAAAGCAGCATTCGTGATTTTACCTTTTACGATCAGTAGAACAATGAGCAGTGAAAAATCCATAACAACCACAGACATTACAATAACCTTGCAAATGTTTATATATATTTACATTCTTCTTCTTTGTTTAATTTATATTACTTACGCGTATTTATTTACTATTTACATAAATATTAACTATAATTTTTGTTTAATACATGCATGTTTCTAGGGTTTATCATTCTGAAAATAGCTTCGAAATTACCGAAGGTAATTTTTCTCAAATGCGGACCTAAATCATAAAAAATATGATAATTCGTACAGTTTAGTAGCAAACCAGAGAGAGGATCGAAAATACAAGGCATTGGTTGCTGGGCGCCACTATACGGTTGACTGTTTTCTTATATATCGTGTTTATTTTTAATATACAGTTTAGTTTATTATGTAAAGATAACTACATTAAGTAAAACTATTCTTGCAAAAACATTTACTTTTCAAATTTATCAATTGTTTCAATTTATCAATTTCAACTCATCTCTCCCTCTCTCTTTCTCTCTCTCTCTCTCTCTCTCTCTCTGAGTGTGTGTTTTTTCTCTTACTCAATTTCTATTTATGCATATGAGAGAGTGAGAGAGAGAGAGAGAGTGTGTATGTGTGCGTGTGTGTGTGTGCGGAACTGCGAATAGAGGTACATTAATTTCTAATTTATATATATATATATATATATATATATATATATATATATATATATATATATATAATATTAAAAATGTTTTCTATTTAGTGAGAGTATCGTTGTAATTTAAATAGTCAAATTAATATCTATCGACCTAAGGACCGAAAATCTTACTATAGACAATAAGACAGTTTAACATCTCTTATATTTTAATCCAGGAACCACTTTCAATCCAAGCGGACCTTAATTTCAAAATGCCACTTTTATTATATGTAATACATAATTTATTCGAAATATCAGATTAAAAATAATTAATCCATTAATATATTCTATAAATCTTGATTTTTATCATTTATGAAATTTACAGAAATGTGGCAAGCCGATAATTTTTCAGCACCTCTTCTGAAAGCATCGACATGCGATTCAATATATATATATATATATATATATGTATATATATATATGTGTGTGTGTGTGTGTGTGTGTGTCTGTGTGTAAAAATTCTCAGATGCAGTGTATCTGTAACAGAGACCAAATGAACAAAAAAATTGCCTACATAAAGTGCTTCGGGGATGAAACGCGTCGGCTAAGTACAATTTTTCCATTTGTCTCTTTTTTATTCATAATCGGAGTCTAACCGTACTGATGAGCTGTCTGCGGATGACTATATATATATATATATATATATATATATATATATATATATATATATATTATCCTACGTCTCTATGGGAGTGTATTGCGTACTCAGTGATTTTGTTTTGTAGTTTTCTCTTTTTTACATCTTTTTGCAAATCTACTTTTAACAGATTTTATCTCTGTCCATTCTTTTCATTTTCCATGTTATTATCTCTCATTCATTATTGTTCTTTGTTTTTCCATCTTGATTTCACTCTATTTCCTTGCCTTCCCTGATTTCGTTCTTTACTTTGCTTTTCTTTTGTCTTTTATTTATTTTCTTTCCTTCATAATTTATTGTGTTCTTTTTTATTTATCTTTCATTTGTCCTTCTTCTATCTCTATTTATATTTTGTTGTTTCTATATTTCTTTGACGGCGGTTTTCATTTCTCTTTTCAATCTCAGCAACAGTAAGAAAGTTACAAAGCCCATCCCTTGTTAACTTCATTTTTTTTATATTATTCACTTGATCGTTGCGTTTAAACTTGCAAACAAGCGTCGACATGCGATTCAACAAAGTCAACTGGACAGCGATACGAACATCTATAAGAAAAAAGTCATATTCTTTCCTTAAGTATTCTTCACAAACTTCCATTACAAAAATATACCAACAACAAACATAGCAAATGAGAACTGCTTCTCTCCATGACAAGTTCAATTATGTCAGGTCAGGTTCTTCACGATCGGGCTGGTATTACATATATCCCGTAAGTATATCGAGAATGTTGATTTAAGTTAAATGTTTATGTGATTTACTTACTTTTTGTGCTGTACAGGTTAATAGTTGGCGCAAATGTCTGTTCGTGTTTCCAGTTTGCTTTAAACCGATGGAGTTTGAGAGAACAATATTCTGTAACATGCACTGCAAGGTCGAAGTGCAATTCAAGGGCAGTAACCCAGCGACTGTTATAGCGTGATACATATTTAGTGCAATTGAAAAGCAATATATTAGGCTAGGTTAAAGTGTGTTTTCCCCTTTTATTTTTTTCTTTTATTTTTTTTTTCTTTTCAGTACAGGAAATATTGTATAATATATTTCTCTTCTATAATTTTTTTCCTTATATATATATATACATACTCACGCACACACACGCACACAGACACACAGATATATTTGTATGCGTCACAAAATGAATTAAATTTTATATCTATACATATATGTTTTATTGCAGGCACACACACAGACACACACACACACACATATATACAGATACAAAAGATAAAGTAGCTTTCCGTAAAATATACGTGTGTGTATGTCTGTGTGTGAGAGAAAGAGAAAGAGAGAAAGAGAGAGAGAGAGAGCGAGAGAGAGAGAGAGAGGTATTATGAAAACTACCCAATTTTAGAACCTGTGTCTCATGGGAAGAAAGGAAAATAGAAAAAGGATAACTTTTGTTACTGAATTCTGTCAAGTGAGGCTGAAATTAAATGGCAAACGGTAAACGCTGAGTACAGAATACATAGATTAATCTTGTTAAAATTCGAGAAGTTTGGATGTATACAGACGCACACACACACAGATGCACATAGGTACATCGAGATATATATTTTTCTAACATTTTAAAAACAAAATAAACGGGAAAAGCAGGGACAATATTGTCAATGCTTTAGATAAGATTCAAAGATTTTCACTTGTTATCCAAATAAGACAAAAATAACAGAGTACTTTTTTATGTAAAATAATATACTACTATAGGGTATAGTATATATATATATATATATATATATATATTTGTTTGAACATTATTTTTTATCGATACGCGTATTTGAATAGATATTCTGGTTTTAGTTAAACAGTATGTTTATATATATAATTCTACCGGCCTGAATATTTATTAAATATTTTTTTAGGAAAATGTATGCCATTCGCCAGGATTCGAACCTGCAGCCTCTAAAGACATAGCGGAAACTATCTTATGATATATATATATATATATATATATATATATTTAAATCTCATCTAAAGTATTGACAATATTGTCGCCGCTTTTTCAAATTATCCCTTCGAATAATCTTTCTGTTTTAGAAATGTTAACAAAAAAATCAATATAATTTATTTGTCAAGTAAGAACCACGGACATCTTTACTAGGTTCAAAAAGTTCTGAAGGAGAATCAGACGTTACATTTCCCTTCTGATTCTTATTCCGAAGTCATTTTTAGTTTGATTGATAAACAAAATTTATTTAAGTATTTGGACTGAAAATTAAATATGTCTCTTTATCTTCAAATATGATTATAATTATTTATATATTTATACCTATTTTGAGTAAACTGAGTTTTCATTAAAAATAATAAATATGCTTTTGAAATGAATTATTATAAAAAAAACTATCTAATTTATTGCTAGTATCTAAAAGCATAACTTCTGAATTAGACGTTTTGTTGCCTGAGGAGATTGTGAATGAAAAACATAATTCATATTAACTGTATAATGATGCCATTTTTAAAAACTAATCAATCTAACTACGTATGTGTGTGTGCGTATGCGTGTGTGTCGATGTAAAACAAGGACAACTGTATACGTTTATACTTCAAAATATTTAAACCTGTACCTTTTCTTGCATTTTAAAACACTTTGTTATGATACACATCCTTCGTTTTATCTTGTAAAATGTAAGTGATAAAAACATTTTAACGTTATATTTTAATAAAAAATTGTGAAGATTTTAAAACGCAGTAACAAATTTGTTAGACAGAAGAAAGAAGTTAAATAAGAACACAAAACCAAAAAAAGAAAGAAAGAAAGAAAGAAAGAACGAAAGAAAGAAAGAAAAGAGAGAAATGGAAAGAACAGAACATGGAAAATGAATCAGAATAATGCAAGTAAGGAAAAACTAAAACGGCATCAAATAAAAAAGAAAGCGAGTGGGCGAAGGAAAATCTTAAAAGACGACCGCCTGAAGCGGTGGGGTATATGAAAGACAGAGAGAAAGATTGAATAGAAAGCGGAATGCAATAGAAACAAATAAGACGAATTAAGAAGAGAAAAAAATCGCATAAACTCTCAAGAAAAAATGTTAAAATGAATTCATATAGATTGCAAAGAGCACAAAGATTGTCGACAATAAACGTTAATAAAGACGTTCAGTAACAAAAGAAGCTAAACTTAATGTTTGTGTAGTTCCAAGTAAGAATTGTACGCATTTTGCATTAATGTAATTAATTACGAATATTTCAAACTTACAAGAATCATTGATCAATACAAGCAGAGACTTTCGGAACTCAGATGCCATTTTTCACATTTTTCCTTCTAACTTTTTCTTTTCATTTTTTTTCTTCGCGCCTGTTTTACTGGTTGTAAGATAATGTTTTATTGCCTTGTACTTGTTTGTGGGTTGGCCTGTTCATTTGCCCCGTGTCTTGAGGCTTTTGGCTTTATCATTTTCGTCGCCTGACAGTCTAGTTGCAGAGGAAAATTGATCGAACAGTGAGAGAGACTTCCTCGATTTCTGACCCGCACCAGAAAAAAAATCTCGAATAATGATGAAAATCGTGTTCATCAAGCATTTATAGAACATAACGCAAAAAATGCGATGAGAGAATCAACGTTTATTAAACAAATAAGTGTTTCTGTTAAAAGTGAATGATCGTGATAGATTCATGGTTTATCATAGGCACAATTTTTTGTCCTTGCCTGTAAAGAAATAGTAGATTCTCCTAATTAAAAAAAATATGGACATTACGTTGTTCATCATTTTCTTTTGTATATTTATCACTTTAATTTAAAATTTGATGATGATGATGATGATGATGTGAATAAATACTGAAATATTATGAAACTTATTCATGGTTCTTGATTATTGTTTCAGCATGTATTACCTACAAACAGGTTTTCGTAGTTATATTCATCTTAATGCAGCAAATTAAAATACTGCTCCCAGGTTCTTTAAAGATCTAACACTGACTGGTTGAGCTATAATCTTAAAGAAAACCAGAATACAAATTATATGAAACGATGGTAAAATCTAAGGTGAGGATATTAGTCAATTCGAATAATTCATAAATAAAGCCTGGTACTTATTTGGCAAATTACTTCATTAGATATGAGATTAAAAACATTGTTCATCAAAGATGGACGGAACAATAGATTGCTGGCACCAAGCGATAGAGATAATAAGAATTTAATTTATGTCTAATGTCGGAATTTGCACATTGATTTTCATCACAAGTAAGTTATAAAATTGGCGCTACACCACCTTCTTGCAATTTCTGCATTTATATCTTGCACAATAACTAAGCCATTGATCCTCTTGCAAAAATAATAATTTAAGGCTGGTATTTTGATTGTCAGTTAACCTATTATTCTTAATCAGTAATAAATAAAGCGTTATTCAGCAACAGCACACACACGCACATACACACACGCGCGCGCGCGCGCGCGCGTGTGTGTGTGTGTGTGTGCAGGTCTTGTAGCATTTAGCCACAAGTCTTTTTTATTTATTGTCTCAATTTGTCAAATAAATTGAAAATCGAACTCAAAATCGTAGTTAAACTGCCTAAATTTCATGTTTTTTCCTGTTTTTGTTAAAATACTTTTGCCCGTTTGGGCCATTATCAAGATCTGAATATTGTCACTATGACAGACAAGATTTTGTTGGCTATATCCAGGCATAATTTAGAATGTTGAAATTCAAATATACGTATATGTTATAAGTGATGTTACGTGTGAAAAGGTTTCACAAATCTTGATTGCACTGGAAATAGATATATTAAATATTTCATGTTGTATATTTTATACACATTCTAAACTGTTGTCTCCAGTACTGATTGTCTCCTTTTTATAATAATAGCTTCGAGTATTTTGAGTCTTGCAGTGAATATTTTGATATTCTCTGCAAATATTTGTCTCGTGTTAGTAGTTCTATTTTGTTTGTTTGTTATGTGGTCATTTACACATTGCAAAAGTTTCGACAAGTGACAATTAATCTACAAAAGAGAGAGGTTAAGATGTGACCGATGTCTGATTTTAATTTTGCTGATTTTTTATTATTGATATGTGAGATGCAGTAGCCAAATTTACAGGAGAATTGATAAAATATATTATTTTTATATAGCAGGGATTTGTTGGATCTGAAATTATTGGCAACTATTATGTGAGATGGTTTAAACTTTTAATAGCTTTTTATTGGTTTGTGTGCATTACAAACGGTGGTGATCTCTGCAGATTGTGCCAAGAAGAAAAGTTAACTATATTGTTTCCAGGATAAAAATTTACTAAATGAAAGATCAGAAGTTATGTCTAGATGTAATAACACATATAGATACATCTTAGGGTCATACGAACCTGGGTGAATTTGTTTTCAGATTCTTAAGTAACTCCTCCCTAATTTGGAAAATTTTCAGTTGTTTAAAAATTTCAGTCACGCGTTCGTAAAAATTACTGTTGAACTTTTAAAAAACGTTGGAAAATCAGTTATAATAAATCGCTCGAAGATATCGAAAGGTTGAAGAAGAATAACTCATTTCCAAAATATATATATATATATATATATATATATATATATATATACTGAGAGTAAGAGAGAGAGAGAGAGAGAGAGAAAGTTCTCGGGTCGATCAAACCATTTTTTAGATGCACGGGTATGAATGAGTCAGGCCAATAACATTCCAGCAGAACTTTTCATCATTTTCAGCAAAACATTGTTGAATTTGTGTGCCAACAGCCGATTGTTAAATTCCGTCCATCTCTGACCTCTGCTGATAGATAACTTATGCTTTGACGCCTGTATTGTCTCAATAGAACTTCACACATCAAGAATCGTCTCTATTCATCACATTAAATAAAATGAACACATTTGTTCTGTGAACGATCGACATTCTACAGCTCAAAACATCATCCTCTGTCGTAAACCAGTACATGTGTGTACGGTATGCAAATGTAGAATTCTAAACAATTCGGTAGGAGATGAATACCTAGAATTTGATGTCCGCTTCAGACTGAACCAACAAATTCAAAGTCATACTTTTTTACATTATAAAGCTTAATGTTGAATTTCAAGGTTTAATATAGGAATTGAGAAGCTCACAAAATGCCCTGTGACGATAACACAATGACATAAAAAGATCTCTTTTAACTTCTACATTGTCAATTGAAACTACAAAAGAATGATAGAAAGACTTCATCGTTCAACAATACGAAACAATGAAAATATTTGCAATGATAAAACTTTTTCATGTTCAGTAAGCAAATAGCAAACATTTATAACTCTCTGTTGGCACAAGGCAACTGAGGAATAAATTCATCTTAATGTCTTGCAAGATTATCAAAATAACTGGATAATTGATGTGTTAAAAATAATTATATAAGCATCAAATTAGTTATCACTATTTCTATAAATTTTGCAATTAACGCATGTGTGTGATACACTTGTATACATAGTAAAAATGACCGAAAAATTTTGGGAGTTGATTTGAAAATAGGGTTTAAAAAATAAATTTCTTTTCCATAAGATATTGGTGATACTAATTTAGCAGTCAACGTATAACTCCGGTTTCTTAACTCTTTGATCGTCAGCGATTGCTTCTTTAAACTTACTTATGCAAAACCTTGAAAGTACTCATGAATAATTATTATAAATAAAGTAACCTACTACTGTTTCTGTCACCCGTAAGTAAAGTATAAAGAAAAATTACAAATAAGAGATAATTCTTTGGATTTCTAGGCTTTACAAACGCTATTTAATTGCTAGTTTCCTCGGTAATGTGTTATTTTGGTGTTATTGTTGTTATATAGTGACAACTGCAAATCTTTCAAAGTTAATTTTTTTTCTATAAATATTATAAATCTATGTATATAGTTATTTTATTTTATTTTTATTTTTTTACATTTTTGTCACCAAGTCTTACAAAACATCCCGTTTTAATGGGGAGATAAGGAACAAATGCAGACAAGCCAAAGAGGAATGGCTCAACAACAAATGTGCAGAAGTAGAGAGACTGAGCAGGAAAGATAAGAGAACTGACAGGACAAAAAACCTGTTCCTCAACAGGATGCATAAAATCCAAGGAAGGGACAATCATATTAGAGAAAGAGGAAATACTCCAGCGATGGGAAGAATACATAAAGGATCTCTTTGGCGACAAGAGAGAACAACCGAGAATACACAAAGAGATGGATGGACCGGAAATACTAAAATCCGAAGTGGAAGCTGCAATGGCCAAAATGAACAGAAATAAAGCACCTGGCCCAGATGGCATAGTGATAGAGCTGCTGACAGCCTTAGAAGAATATGGCATAGAAAAGATTACCGACATAATAAACGAAATTTATAGCAGCGGAATAATACCAGACGACCTATGCAAGTCGATATTTATAGCACTGCCGAAGAAACCAGGTGCAAACGAGTGTGAACTACACAGAACTATCAGCTTAATGAGTCACATCACAAAACTGATTGTCAGAATCCTGATGAATAGAGCGAGAAGCAGAATCAGGCCAGAGATAGGGCAGGAACAGTGCGGGTTCGTCAAAGACACTGGAACAAGGAACGCCATATTCATGATTAGGATGCTCTCTGAAAGGGCATTACAAATGAAGAAAGACTTGTACCTATGCTTCATTGATTACGCGAAAGCATTCGACAAAATACGACACAAAGAATTGATGGAAATGATAGGCAACCTCGACATTTTCGGCAAAGATATAAGAATAATCAAGAATCTCTACTGGCAGCAAACGGCCTGCATACGGACAGGTAACGACCTCAGTAGATACACAAAGATAGAAAAAGGCGTAAGACAAGGATGTGTCTTTTCACCGGATTTGTTCAACCTATACAGCGAGAATATTTTGAGGACCCTAGATGACACACCAGGATTTATTATTGGAGGCCACAACCTGAACAACATAAGATACGCGGACGATACAGTACTGATTGCGGACACGGAAAGGAAACTGCAAGATCTCATACAGAAAGTAGCAGTGGAGAGTGACAAGAAGGGACTACAAATAAACTTTAAGAAAACTGAGTGCATGGTCATCAGTAAAAGATACAACCCAAAATGCCAAATACAGGTGGGGGATAACAGAATCAAACAAGTCCAAGAATTTAAGTACCTAGGAAGTGTTCTAACAGGAGATGGAAAGTGCGACACGGTGATCCGAAGGCGAATTGGCATGGCAAAGGACGCGTTCCAGAAGATGAGCAAAATACTAACACACAGGAAGATCTCAATAGAAACGAAGAAAAGAGTCCTAGACTGCTACGTGATGTCAGTTCTTCAGTACGGCTGTGAATGCTGGACAATATCATCGAAAATGAGGAAAAAACTGGAAGCGGCCGAAATGTGGTTCTACAGAAGGATGCTACGGATATCGTGGACTGAGCATACAAGCAACGACGAAGTGTTAGAAAGAATGGCAACAAAAAGGAAATTGATGCTGAGCATCAGGAAGAGACAACTGAAGTTCCTGGGACATGCAATAGGGAGACGTGGAGATCCATGATCGCCTACGTCCTGAAAGGACAGGGCACATAGAAGAAGAAGAAGAAGAAGAAGAAGAAGAAGAAGAAGAAGAAGAAGAATGTCAAGTTGACTAGGGAGGTCACTGAAAGTTATCAGAGGTCATCAGAGGGTCGATCAAATCATTTCGAATCAAATGAAACAATTCCAACAGACTTGCCACCGTTTTACTTTTAAACTACTTCAATTCCTATTGAAGCTCAGCGCTGCCACGACAATTAACAAGACACAAAGACAATCATAATCGTTGATCTCAAGGCTTTCTCCAGATTAATGGTAATTGTTTAATGTTCGATCTCCAAGCAAACTTCCCATACTGGTACCTAATAGAGGTAATAATCTTGTGTATTTGTCAACCAAGGAGATATTCATTTATTTTGTTTAACGCATAAGAATATTTTCATTAACATTTATTTTCATGTTTCAGTCAGTCAGTTGAGTGCCATACGTGATACACGCTTTGGGTGATCATGTCTCGAAAGAGACATGACTGACTGGGTAGAAGATTATCCCGCAGTAGATTGCCATTGCTTAGAACCCAATCTGTTCTGTTATTTAACCCATAACTGGAGGGAAGAGACGGATTAATACTTTGCCCAAGGGTATTTGTGCGTAAGTGAATGCAAAGAATTCAACTGGAATTCGTTTCATGTTTAATCAGTTTAAATATCTTGTTCTCTCTTTGTGCATGTGAAAAATATATTGAAAATATATTTTTACTGATTCAAAGTTATTTTTGTTCCAGGCGAAAAAGAAAAAAGAGTAAGAGATATTTAATACAAAACTCAAGAGGACGTTAAGTCCATGTTAGAAAAAAATAATGATTATGAATTGAAATTATTTTACTTTCAGTACAGCTACTAGTGAAAATACATTTGTGCGTTGCTGTGCTGTTGATTTTTTGTTCATCTCGATGGAAATAAAATGAAGATAACGTGGAAAATTATCGATATCTGTAACACTGGAATTTGACATTATTTATTTGCGGTAATACAAGTAGCCTGACTGAATGACGCAATAGCACTGAAAGCAGGGCAATGATGGTTAGTAAAAGATGTGGTGTTGAAATGGCTGATGAGGAAATAGTTATCGTCTACATCACTAATCACTTCAGCCAATAACAATCATCTCAACAATTTTAGCTTTCAAATTCACTTAATTATGATACTGAGAGGAAAAACATAAGAGATATCATTGTTTCTCTAATAATCTTTATTCTCCGTTAAAAGATGTGGTGAACATTTCAATTGTTAACTCTGGTAAAGCTTACACAGATGTCCACTGTTGCATAGTCTAGCATGAAATTGGTAACAATCTATCATCAGTGAAGTGGGTGCTGCAATATGGTTGCATTTCTCGAAACTAGTCTTCAATAACTTAAATGATTAATCCCAACACGAAAGCTGACGAAAGGTAGTGCGAACTTTGGTAAAGTGCACAAAAGTACTGAATCATACCTAAACAATTCTATCATATTTTACGGTTACTGAACTAGAGTGAGATAGATGAATTGTCTAAATTACGCAAAAATGAAAATAACATCGATATCTCATTTTAACACATATATTCATCAAAATTACACAAAGATATTTTGAAATAGTACTAAGTAAATTTATTCATTAAAATCACGATTGGTTTCAACCACGTTCTTCAGACGACTTCGGAATCTCCTGCAACTCTTCTGGACCTTCTTGTTTAAGTTGGTGAATACTGCCATAATCCATGTCCTTCGGTTCATCTCTGGTGTTACAAAGAGTTTCGGTAATCTTTTGCTTTCTCAACTGCGCCTCACACATAATAATTAAGGGTGATTCAGTCTAGGTGGCCAGACGTAAGAGGTGATGTGGTCGCAGAAACTGACAGCCATGACTGGGTTTTTTTGTTTGTGTGACATGGTGCAGTGTCCTGTTGCAAGCTTCTTGACCTAGATGATTGAAGTCATAACATCGCCATCAGGTGATCACTCTAAACACCTTCGTAATCACAATTAGAATCAACCAACTCTTTCCGAATCTTCTGCATTGTCCTCAGATTGGCACCCAAATACTCTAAAATGTTTGTATTGGAGCTTCCGGTACAGCATGCTGTTTTCAAAATTTTAGCTAAGTAAATTGCATCATGGTGCTTTTTTTTCATAGACGATGTCCAACTGATCCTAGTATACTGTGCAGTGGACAAAAAAGAAAAAAACAATGCATATGCGCGAAAATAATAATATAAAATGGCGATAACTTACCCATTGCATCATGTATATGTATAAATAATGTTTGGCTACTCGTTTTCTGCTAAGACGGCTCACCAATTCTTTTTGTAGACGCCTGCTCAGACACATTTGTGTTTGTTGAATAGCCACAGGATCCACTGAGCCGATCTTAGTTATAGTTTCTTAGACAGTGCGCATGATCAGCAGTTTAAAAAAATCCTCTCGGTCACGATGACTTGTGACTTCTTGCTAGCACAATCATCGAAGCATTCAGAAAATGTATGCATTTGTTCATACATACACCATATTCATACATACACCATATATACATAAATATAATGTTTCCATTGCATATATATCTACAACCGGAATCAATCGGAATTTTTACGGAAACAATTCTTTTTTCTTTTTTACAATTGCCAACATATTTGCTTTAAACGTTGATCTATAACGAATTTTGAATTCTTACACTTTCACTGACTTCCGCGGATTGTGTTCAATCACTGTATGATTTTATTTTGAACAACAGAGAATAAAGCATTACATCTTTTCACGGTTTGTAACGATGCCTGACCTTGAATAAGTTTGAATAACTTAAATCTACCAATTTTAAATGCAAACAATTTTTTTCTTTTTGAGTTAACTTTTAAAGATTTCGATGCATCGCTTTTGAACATCACTTTCAACTTACATACACACTATTTCTTCAGAAATTTTACTTTTATCTTTTTTCTAATATTACGAATAATATTTCGCTTTAACTACCTGAAACTGATGCATTTAACTTTCGATAAAGCTCTTACCAATCGACTTTGACTCAAAAAAATATGTTATTTCAAATATTGTTTTCTACAACATTTTTTGTCTATTAACAACAATTTTGTGTGATTGAAATAATGTTGGTTATAACTTACTATTTTTTACACACTATCCCTTAGACGCTAGTTTTATGTAAGGTGTTTTGAAATCGATTATATATTAACTGATTTCCCTACCACAGTATTATTAATTAATGACATTGGCTTATTTAAAAAAAACACTTTTTCTTAAAAAGAGCTTGCATTAAAAATAACAATTTTAAGACGTTTATTTAAAAGGCTGGTGCTATTTGTTATAAAGGGAAATCTAAACACTTCATATTGCTGATTTCTGCTGTCGATCTTATGGCGATTCTTAAGAATATTTTTGAACTGCTGTGTAAGCATCAACAAAAAGAAGGCAAGCCCGTCTTTTTAAAGAAGAGGAACAAACAGGCTTTGCTGTAGATGAGTCTTATTACCAGATACCATGCATCGGTGGTCTGGAAGGGGATGGATGAAACTCCAAACACAATGCAGTAATCGCCTTTTCCACTCCGAAGATATCAAATACGTGTTTGCATGTGTGCATATATATCTGTATAATTGTAAATCTGTATGTTTGTGTTTTCTTTGCTGGATTTATGGTTCGCCTTGTTAACCAAAAGTGCGATTTTAAGCTCTTGCCTTTCTTTTCTTTATTGCGGAAAATTTTCTTTTTTTTTTTTCAGTTTTCTTCTGGATTGAGATTCTTCACATATATGTGTCACTTTTTCAACTTTCTACCCTTCGCTACTGCGAGGAAAAAATATTGGCATCCCAAATATCCATTACTATATACAAATACACGTGAAACATGCATACGTTTATTTCTCTGGGATTCTTTCTGTGTATGTTGTTATCTATAGAATTCAGTATGTATGTATATATATATATATATATATATATATATATATATATATATATATATATATATTACTATATAAGTGTAGATGAAATGTTTCACATCAAACACACAAGAACAGTCCTTACTTACTTACAAAAAACATCTATCTTATTAAGTTCTTATCTGTCTATCTAGCTATCTCTATCAGTTTTTGATTTATTCATAAAACTTTTACACTTTCATCAAATAGCTAATTTTATCTACATCTATGTCAATCAATCGATAAATCTCATTTTTTCTATATATACATTTGAATGTGTATCTGTAAGTATAAGGATGTTAACAAATATGTTAATTAATTAATTTTTTTACACCTATAAAAAGTACATATATTTTACAGATATACAATGCTTTCACTAGAATACTTCGCTGTATAAAAATAATTTGTTCCTTCTATATTGTAACGCAAAACGTCTTAAAAATGTGTGTATTTGCGTATATGTGCGTATTTGCGCGTATGAGCATGTATTTCTGTTCCTTTTGCGTGCACACTTATTGTGTTTTTCTATCTTTATATATATATATATATGTGTGTGTGTGTGTGTGTGCGCGCGCGCGCGCGTGTGTGTGTGTGTGTGTGTGTGTGTGATAAGAACAAGAGTATGCATGTGTGCATACATAGGGAAATATTATTATTCTTCGATATATATATATTTGAAGATATGGTTGGTGATACAGAATTTCATAACCACCATAAAAAGACATTTTGTTTATTTTAATTACCACTCATTAATGTTAAAAAAAATAAAATTGAAAAACGGGCTACCTAACCGGTTTCGTGTGAGAGGCAGTGAACGTTTTGTTTAAAGTGTATATTTATTGTTGATGTTATCATACATGTTATGATACATTAAGTGTCCATAATCGTATTTGTGACGCTACCCGTGTTCCGAGTCTAAAGTGACTCTCTTCAGGTGAATTTTTACAAAACAAATATTCAATATATGCTAGGAGACGAAAATAACTATAATATAATCAACCTAGAGGAAAACATCGCACCAAAAATATAAAAAAGCTCTGCCTTACACACAGTAGTATACTAACGAAAACAGATAAAGATTTTCTTACAGACTTTGCTTCAAAAACCAGTGATTTTTACAGACTTCCAAAGATACACAAATCAAATACAATTAAAGCAGCTATCCAGGAACAAAAAATGGGAATATATTTGCATCCCAAACCTCACTGACCTTAAATTTAGACCAATCGTAGCAGGGCTAGCCTGCCCTACAAGCAGACTGAGCAATTTAATTGTCAAAATATTACAACCATACACCACTAAAATAAAAAAAAGCTACATCAGAGACAGCACCCATTTCCTAAGCTTCATACACCAAAAGTAGACCCAGGTAAACTCATAGTAACTTTTGATGTGAACAGCCTGTACAGCAACATACCCCATGAACTAGGAAAACAAGACATTGCATTTTGGATAGAGAAACACCTAGAAATACTTCCCACATGCTTCATTAAACAATTTAATATACAAAGTATAGAACTAATTTTAAACAACAATTCCTTCCAATTTAACAATGAAAATTATATACAAACAACAGGTACCGCGATGGGAACAAAAATGGCACGGACGTATGCAACAGTCACCCTAGCATATCTAGAAGAAAGCGTATACAACAAAATAGGACATAAATCTGGGGAATACATAAAAACAGAATTCACTAAATCATGGAAGAGATTCCTAGATGACTGCTTTATCTTTTGGAAATCAACATGGGGAGACATAAATAAACTACACAATCCTTGCACAACACAACACTTGCACCCCAAAATCATGTTCACGCTAGAACACTACACAACACTACACAACACTTGCACCCCAAAATCATGTTCACGCTACAATACAGTTATAAAAATTACCATTCCTAGACATACTCATAAAAAACGAATACAATTACATCATCACAGACATTTACCACAACAATACCTCCACTTCAAGAGTCACCATTCTAAAAACTGTTTGAAATCCATCCCCTGTTTCCTAGCACGACGAATTTGCACAATAGTAGCTGACGAAACCCTTCGTAAAATACGCCTAGAAGAACTGCGAAAAAACATTACAAATAAGAGGATACCCCATTCCACTAATAAACAAGGGTTTCCAACTAGCAGAAAAGATATCATTAGAATCCCTCCGGAATAAAAAAAAAAATAAAAAACAAGAAAAACAGGAAAAAGAAAAAAACATTCTAGCATACGTTTCCATACACAACGAAAAAAATCCAAAATTATTCACAAAGATCAAAACACACACGGAATTACTCAACAATAATGACAAAATAAAGGAAATCGTAAAGACAACTAAAATAATTAATAGCAAACGCAAGCCCCAAAAATTTAAAGACATCCTAATCTCATCAAAATTTGAACAGCACACAACACGGAGGAGTGAGGTCACAAAATGCAACAAAAAAGATGTGGAGTATGCAACATAATGATAGAAAGAAAACACTTCAAGTTCAAAAACACATCTACATTCGAAATAAAATCGGATCTGAGCTGCAACACGAAAAATGTAGTTTACGCTCTAAAATGTATACGTAGGGGCGACAACATTGCTTGAACAATAGGATATCCCTTCATAAAAGAAATAGCAAAATAGCAAATCACAGGAAATTGTATGTTGCCCAACATTTGCATGAATGCAGTGGAGGCAAATTCAGAGTAATACCTATCTACGAAAATGTAGATTACGACACACTAATAATGCAGGAAGAAAGATTAATAAGTACAAGACTTCGCTCTACAAAAGAACATGAAAAACTTAAAACACACACACCAGAAAAAACACACACACACACACACACACACACACACACACACACACACACACACACACACACACACACCAAATTCAAATGGTAACCCCAAACAATAAAAGGACCAGATGTCCCATAAAAATAATTCTAATGCGTAAAGACGAATTAAAAAAACGCTCTCTCTCTCACACACACACGCTGTTACACACGCGCGCGCGCGCGCGCAAACTAAATTCAAAAAGTATCGCCAAAGCAATAAAAAGAACCAGATGACAGATAGAAGACAATTACCGACCAATTTCGCATGTCAATGAAAAACGAAGGCGCTCTTAAGATAAATTTAACGTGCTAATGTGAAAAACCCCACCCCAAAATCATTGACCAGCACTTGATTCATTCATTTATTTATTTTATTTATCTGTTTATCCATTTATACACGTGCTGATGGGAAAAACCGCCAATCACACAAACATTTCAACTGGGTGACCAAATTTGATTTACTGATTTACTTACTTACTTATAAACAACACCTTGGCCCTCAGAAACAAAAGGGAACTCGATACGTGAAGTCACAAGTTAATTCGCCTGAAGAGAGTCAACTTTATACTCGAAACACGGGTAGCATCACAAATATGATTATGGACACTTAATGTATCATAACATGTATGATAACAGCAACAATAAATATACACTTTAAACAAAACGTTCGCTGCCTCTCACACTTTTTATTATATATATATATATATATATATATATATATATAAACATGTGGTGTAGATATAAAAGAATCCAAAAGAGTATCCTGTACATACAGTGGTAGGATAACTCTCTAATATATATATATATATATATATATATATATATATATATATATATATATATATATATATTAGCACATATATCACATATATACTTCCAACCCGATACTACTATTTAAAATAATTTTCAAAGAAAAAATCTTTCTAGAAGCTAATATTTTAGTTTTAATTTCAAGCAAATGTATTAAATTTAATATTTTTAATAAAACACTTTGCTGTATTTCAAAACTATTTTAGATTGGTTTGGAGTAGTTTTTGTTTCAAAATCGCTAAAAATTCATTTTAAAGCTATTTTTAGCTATATGTTAAAATATACTTTTCTGAAACTTTTTTGAGGAATTAAAATTAATTTGATTTGAAAAAATATTACTTATTTTACTTCAATTTATCGCAGAAATACATTTTTTCACACAAAGGTAGGTGTCCATTTTAGTGCTGACAGCTTGATATATAATAGCTAACTGCTTGTTAGTCAAAAAGTCTAACTGCTTTTTGTTTATGTTTTTTCGATAGATAAGTATATACTGGACGCTCGTTTATACACACACACACACACACACAAATACAAAATTCTTTTAAAAATATTGAATGTCGATGGTAATAAGCTTTTCCATTAATTATTAATAAATATAGTTTTTATTTAGCAATGATATCATCTAACTGGTACAAATTAATACAGAAATTTAATGGATTTAAAACTTTAAAAATCATTCTAATTAGAATTTTAAAATAATGAAAACAATTCTTGCAAAAATTCATTATTCATCATTTTTTTCTAATGCAATAATGACCATTTAAAAGAATTTATAATTAAGTAGCATCTCTGTTTTATTGCATTTTACGATTCAGTGCAAATTTTCTGTAACTAAAAGTCCTGCTTTACAAGATTTGAATTCTCCGAGACATTTTAACAAATAAGAGCTTTTATAATTAATGCTTTTTTCTAAGATTTTCTAAAAAACAAACATTTAAAAAATACTTTCATTCATTTGTTAATAAGTCCTATATATTTCATTAAAATCCGACAATTATGTGTTTTCACTGCGAAAAGGAGCTAAGATATTAACCTTTGTTCCCTCCGCTGAGGCAAGAAAAACAACATTTTTAGGTAACATTTTTACTGTTCTAAAAATGTTAAAAAAGTAATATTTAATAATGAAAAATCCCCTTGTTCATTCTATTTAATAACAACGTCAATATTTTGACGATAAAACTTTCTTTTTATTGAGTTTGGGGTATTTTTTCATCATGTTATGTTCTTTTTTAACAAATCTGTGGTGTTACACACACACACACACACACACACACGCACACACACACATATATATATATATATATATATATATATATATGAAATGATTTGTTTGAACATTATTTTTGATCGATACTCGTATTTAAGTAGATATTCTATTTTTTAATTAAGCAGTATTATATATTTATATCTGATAAATAATCAGGCCGGTAGATCTAAATATATAATACTGTTTAATTAAAAAATAGAATATCTACTTAAATACGAGTATCGATCAAAAATAATGTTCAAACAAATCATTTCAAATTGTCGGTTGTCTATAACCAAGTTTCCTTAACCTTCGTTAATTTCCGTTATATATATATATATATATATATATATATATTATTCTACGTTTTAGGCACGACTCTAAGTTTATGCATTACAGCAATCTTCGACTCTAAGTTTCATGCATTACAGCAATCTTAACATGTCATACTAATATATATGAGTTAGTATGATAAGCACCGGAAGATTACTGTAACATGAAACTCAGAGTCGTGCCTAAAACGTAGGATAATATGTACATTTATTAATATATATTTTTGCTCTGTTATACAACATTGAGCATAGTACCATTCACACCTGAGTAATATCTATATATTGATGTGTATATACGTGTATACGCATATATATATATGCTTATTTACTTCTCTACCTGTATATATGTGTTTGTTTTTGCGTGTGTGCATGGGTGCGTATGTTAAAGAGAGAGAGAGAGGGGGGGGTATGTGTGTGCGTGTGTGTGCGTGTGTGTATACATATATAATTTATACATACTAGTAACACATAAATACTTATAATTCTATATATTTATTCACTCATATATTTATATCTACTTCACTCTCTATATATATTGATATATCTTTTTGTCAATATTTATATATTGACAAAGACACTCACACTCTCCATATATATATATATATATATATATATATATATAGAGAGAGAGAGAGAGAGAGAGAGAGAGAGAGAGAGAGAGAAAGAGTCTCCCACCGTCAACATACAGCGTCTTGTCCTGTGTAGATAGAGAGAGTTAAAATTTAAATCGGAGCTTTTTGGGGAGACTACCACCCTACCAACATAGCTAATTTTTTTTATTTAATCCTTTGTCTTAATCTCGGATGTTGTTAAAAAATTTTCTTGGCAACTTCTATGTTTTAATTGCCGAAGTGTCGGCCGAAAGGTGTCTAAAAATGATTTTTCCCCCTTTTGTTTTTATATTCCCCTTTTAAGCGAGATACCTTCTTTGTATATGTCTTAATAGAATAATCCTTTTTAAAACAATTGTTTTTTGGTGTGATAGGAAAAAATTTGTTCATCTATATATATAAGGAGAGTGTGAGAAAAAAGACAGTAGAGGAGGAGGAAGAGGTGAAAGAAGAGAACATTATACAGGGTCCCCCCCACAAAAAAAAAAAAAAATAACACAGGTTATTTTAAATTTACTATATAAGAAAAAAATAATATAAAAAATAATTTTTTTTACTTTGAACACCACGTCTAATATTTGTGTTTTTGTTTTGTTTTAAGCTACTAAATTTCTGTCGTTTACTTTTGTTAAAAATTACTGTAACTAAAATGCTAACAATTTCCTATAATCTATAGGAAATTTCCCTTTTTTATTTTTTATTTTTTTGGTGGGTTCCCTTAAATTTATCATTTGCGTTATTTTTCTACCTAAGTTCTCAAGAGCGGAGATCAATTCGATTTAAAAAGATCAAAATATCTTAGGGGCTTCAATATGAAATATTAAATATTTTTTCACATGAATTCGTTTACCGAGTTATAACGATATCTTCGCCGTCACTCCTCCTCCTTCTACTACTCCTATTCTTCTTTTTCATTGTTAAACTAATATGCATTGTCTTTTTCTATTATTCTTCTCTTACGTTTTCTTTCACTTTCCTTGAGTTTAATTCATCAAAATTTATTTCGCTCTTCCTTCTTCTCTCTTTACTTGTTAGTTTTTTTTGTTTTTTTTTTTTCATTGATTCTCTTTATGTTTTGGTCTTTATTTGTATGTTCACTGTGTCTTATATATATATATATATATATATATATATATATATATATATAGTATATCGAGGCAGCAAGTAATTTTCTAAACATATGCTGTTAAATATAAGAGACAATGAATGTCTATTATGTTTAATCATGAGCCGTTCTAAACGTCGTATTTTTGCTTTAATTTCAGTTAAAAATAAAGACAAAAATTCTCCAACATTTGGATAATTATTTATTGATTTTCCTTCTAAGCTTTCGGCTCACATGAGTCATCTTCAGAGAGGTTGTTTAAACTGAAATATTATAACATCCACCATCACCGACGATTTTGTTTTGTGTTGACAGAAAACTCCGCTTGGCAACAGCAATAGTTACCAAAAATAATAAACGCAGTTCTTAAATTTGCGATGCGGTTTTATAACGTCACACTGCGTGATAGCGCGAAATGACAACAAAACCATGTAGTCAAATGCAATTTAATATGTTATTTCTGGTTTTAAAGTTGATTTTATTGAGTATTGTTTGTTTTGATTTGATGTACATGGCCTCCAATATCTGCAGGTCCCTCTTACTGTGTGTATGAGTAAGGATCACCGTATTGTTGAACAAAATCTGTCTGATATTACCTACATGTTTATGTTTTTCAGAGAAATGTTGTTTAATAGTACTCTGATCAGAAAGATGACATGTAAGTCTACGGGAGAGCGTGGTTGCAGTAAAACCAATATATGTACTAGGTTTTTTATTAGTATCAGAGATACAATCTCTGAATGGGCATGTAAATTGTTACACTACATTGGTTTTTTGTAGAGAATTTAGTTTAGTGCTTGTTGGGTTATTATAGACTATGAGGTCAATTGTTTTAAACTTTTTATAATATATAATGAGTTTAATTTGATTATTACTTTCCACTGGTTTAACATTTCTACGTATTATGTTTTTGAGAGTTTTTTCATCTTGTTTATAATTATTATGTATTTGGTTGCAATAGTATAAGTTAATAGTGTTATGTTTATTTTGATGTAAACCATTATTATTAATATTATCATTATTGTTAGAGCTATTGTTAATTTTGTTGAGATACATTTTAATTTGTTGATCAATAACGGAGTTAGGAAATCCATTATTGACTAGTGTTTGCTTAATGCTGTGTAATTCTTTATAAAATATAGATTTGGAAGAAGATATCATTTGTGTGCGTTGAAGTAAGTTTTTTTTATAACAGCTAACTCATATCGTTGGGGGCATTCACTATTATAATTAAGAAGACACGAATTTATGCTAGTTGGTTTCCTATGTAGAGAAGTCGTAAATTTATGTGTGCTAGAATCAATGAATACATCAAGGAATGGGATTTTGTTATTAATAGTTCTAATGTAAATCTGAGGACGGAGTGACTTTCAAATTTGTTTTTAAGATATTTAATTTGATCGATATTCTTAGCTAAAACAAAGATGTCATCTATGTATTTTACATATATAGAGGGTTTATTGTTGTCATTAATTATTTTATTTTCTAGATTTGCCATATAATAATTAGAAAAGAGGGGACCTAAAGGAAATCTCATCGCAATGCCATCTATTTGTGTATAAATATTGCCTAAGGGATCGTGAAAGGGTACTTGTGTGGTGCATGCTAATAATAGATTTTTTAATATAGTGGGTTTAATATTGATTGATGGGAGAGTAGTATGATTGCATACATCACGGATAATGATGTCAATTGTTTCCTGGACAGGAACATTTGTGAATAAGTTTTGTGAATATCAATGCTCCATCTTTAACAGTGAGCACGCTACGACAAAGTCTGCTTACCTCAATATTTTCTATCAGCATTAAATTGAAAGTCAATAATTTGTTATTTCTATAGTCTTTCAAACCATTACATATACATACATATATATATGTGTGTGTGTGTGTGTGTGTGTGTGTGTGTGTGTGTGTGTGTGCAGAAATGGTCGCTAGTTCCACCTTTCGCTTAACTACGCAACTTGCAATGAAATCTACTAAGTTGTGTGGCTTTATCTATCCAAGCATATTCCAGGGTTCTCACTAACTTGTCGAATGTGGTTGAAGAATTTTTCTGAATCAGCAGCGTGTATAAATGTTGCATCTGAAACTGACATACGCAGGAACCAATCGAGTTCCTGGAATTATGATATGGTTTCATGGTACTAGTTCTGCGTCACCTGCATTCGATCGAGAAGTTGTGTTGTTTAACGGAACAAGCTATACTTTAACATTTACTGGAGTTCTTAGATAAATTATTGGTGACTTTCTCACAGACTTTGCTGTTTTCTATTCAAGTTTCATAAGTTTATCATAATTTCTAAGACGAAATAATCTTTCGGGCGGATATTTTTATATTTGTTGTTTTTATCACAAAGTTTCCTTTGCTGCACTCTAAACGAAGAATAATGAATACATTGATCAAAAACAAGAAAAGAGCAATATTCACCTGAAAGGATCTTTGTATACTCTCTGCCGAGAGAAATTAGAGGTGCTGCCCATTCGACATTTGTCACCCCACCCTTGTGAAAATGATATGGCCTAATATCAGTGTGCAAGTTCTGACTCACATCCTCCCAACTTCAACTTCAACCGCGACTCAAAACATTTGTGCGAATGACTTGGATAAATGAGAAATAAATATCTTCCTCTTTTTGTTAAAAATAAAATCCTTTTGGAAGAAAAAAGAGAACGACCTTAAATATAGGATGATTGCCACTCAGATTTCTTTTATAATAATTTATTTTTTGCTTTAGCCACTTTTCTAATTTCTTTTGTATCTTTTGTATTTCTCATTAATTCTTTTACCTTGTTCTTTATTTAATCATTCACCATGTATTTCTCTTTCCTTTTTATTTCAGGTGGCATTCCATCATCGCCTATCAGACCCAAAATCTTTACAATGAAAAAATATTCCCTCGTGGAAGATCCGTAGCTTGAGCGCCGTTTGGGACATAAATACAACCCAGATCTCAAGAAGAAATCCTATATACGATCCACCGCTAAAGGTTCTAGACAAAGTGTCGTTTACCTATTTTGCTTCAGTAAGTACCTGACTTCTTTAACTTTACAAGAGCCAGATCAAGCCGAAAATGCTTGTACTACTGGCATATATGGAGAGTCTCAGTAGAGTTCACAAGCGTCTCAGCGACCTTGTGGGTGACAAATTATTTTCTACCCAGTACCGCCTGCATAAGGACAGGAAACGAATTCAGCAGATATACAAAGTTAGAAAAGAGTGTAAGACAAAGATGTGTCTTTTCACCGGATCTATTCAACTTGTACAGCGTGACTATTCTGAGGACCCTAGATGTTATACCAGGATTCGTCATCGGAGGACACAATTTAAACAACATCAGGTACGCAGATGATACAGTGCTGATAGCAGACACGGAATGGAAACTACAAGACCTCCTACAGAATGTAGCTAAAGAAAGTGACAAGACTACAAATAAACTGCGACAAAACCGAATGCATGGTCATCAGCAAAAAGAGCAGCCCAAAATGCCAAATGCAGGTGGAAGATACTAAAATCAAGCAAAAAATTTAAATGCTCTAACACAAGACGGAAAGAGCAACACAGAAATCCGAACGTGAATTGGCATAGAGAATGAAGCATTCCAGAATCTGAGTAGAGTATTAAGAGACAGAAAAATTTCACTAAATACAAAGACGAGAGTACTGGATTTCTATGTGATGTCAGTTCTTCAATATGGCAGTAAATGCTGGACAATATCATCGAAGATGAAAGAAAAACTTGAGGCACCTGAAATGTGGTTCTACACAAGGATGCTGTCGATATCATGGATCGAGCATGTGAGCAATGATGAGGTTTTGGAAAGGATAGAAACGAAAAGGAAATTAATACTGAGAATCAGGAAGAGATAGCTGTAGTTTCTGGGACGTGCAACGAGGAAGGAGGGTTTGGAGAACCTGATACTAACAGACTAGATAGAGGAAAGGAGAGATAGGGGAAAACAGCGAGTGGATGGCGGAGCGGGAGTTGCGCGGTGTAACATGGAAAAGCAGGCTGAGAGCCACCAGGGATAGGAAGACGTGGTGATAGGAAGACATGATCGCCTACGTCCTGAAGGGACAATGCACAAAGAAGAAGATTCCATTTCTCAAAGACGAAACGTTGTAAGCCACTTGCTGCATTATCGATATTTCTGATTAACTACATTCATTAGTTTCACCAGTTCTACCCTGTGCGGCTATAACCTGCAATGTACTACCATGATATATACGTCGTAGCAAATCATTCTCGTTTCTTTCGGTGAGATGTAAGTATCACTCGAGCAGCTTCATCCTATGAACCGCTACTTTGTGGAAATAAATCCTAAGAGAATACTTCCCAGTTCACTACAATCTTAATGTTATCTTCCTCACATCTTCGCATAAACTGCGCCTCTTACTTTGTAACCTCCTATCTCGAGTGACTCTTGGGCCTTGCAAGGACATAAACAAAAAATCTCTTATATTTTGAATATTTAATTTTTGTATTTTTCATTGTTTTATATATATTTTTACTTTTTTTTTTCAACTCTTTTCCGTCCGCAATCGATTTATAACATTTATATCATCATCATAATCCCGGGCTAGAAACTAGTTTAGTGAACAGGTGTATTTGGTGGAGTATATTTTATTTAAAAACAGCGATCGATGAATAAAAGGTTTGCGGAATTTTGAGTAGGTATTTTGTTTTTAAGCATTATCTAAATTCATAAATTGCACACATACAAATATATATACGTGTGTGTATATGTGTATATGTATGTGTATGCGTTTTATATTGTTTTATATATATATATATATATATATATATATATATATAGTCATCCACAGACAGATCTGTTTCGCTGTATCACAGCTCATCAGTACGTTTAGACATCCGATTGCTTTTTACCCAGGATTGAAACCCGACCGAATTGGCATCAGTCGGCGATTCTATCTCTGAGCTATGGGCGCTCGGTAAAAGGAGGCAGACTTTTTAGCGTGCATATTATCATTATACCCGTCCAATAGCTGAGGGTGTTCTTATTCATTGCTGAATGAACCATGCATAGATGCTAGAGTAGCTACTGTTTTTCAAAGTCTGCCATTCTTCCAGAGTGCTTAATCAGAGTGTGAGAGCGGGATATATATATATATATATATATATATATATATATATATATATATATATATATATATGTAAATTCAAATTATATTTAGGGGATAGCTATTTCAATATGTCAGTTCGAGACATGCATTGTTAACACCGTTCAACCAAAGAATGGAGAAATATTCTTGAATTGGAAGCAGGGGATAGTGAAGGAAGGAGTAAAGAATGTTGATACTATAGGGTTAAGCCGAGATTAATCGTAGTGGTAAATTCCGTTTTGGTAGTGGGCGGCGTGTTGTTTGACCATTGGGTTAGTAGTGGTAGGTAGGAGGAAAAAGGTTACGGATTGACCAAATTTTAAAATCTAATTTATGTAAAAGGAAAATTCTATTATGAATAACTGGAAGAAGGAGATAATTATTGAAATTTAAATTTATTACGGTGACGACACACTAAATCTTAATTTTTCTGTTAAACATAGATTACATCTGTCACTTAGGCTAATAGGAGTACATGCCGTGCCTATCAGCTTCCACTTTATCTGTGGATATAGGTCATTTTACTTCAATTCCTGGTATTTTCGGTAAAGGGCTGTCTGATACCTTAAATTAGGGTTAGTAATGAATTGCCTGTGTGTATACATTCTTTGTTTCCGAATTTCCGCCGAAATTTCTATATAAACATTATATGTTTTCTTGTTTTCCTTATGATAGATGGTAGCTTGATAGATCACTATTGTAGATCTACATTTACCTTCAACGGAACGGTTTTCTCTGGATCTGCAATTGCAGGAGAGTATAATCGCATTTTTTCTATTGGATTCACTGAACTTCTTCAAAATTTGGTTATTGTGAGAGCTAATAATGTTGTACAGATTATTAGTACAAGAATAACTATTCTTAACCGTTTTCCTATTGAATATTTTACTTAGATGTTGTCGTTATGAATTATTCATTTAAAAAAGATCTTCCTAAAATTAATAGTTGATAGTCTACAGAATATCTTCCCAATGTTAACAGTTTATATTCTACAGAATATATATATATATATAATTTCGGTAGTATACATCAGTTGAAACTGAAAATAAATATAGTTTCAGTTTTGTCGAGGGTTAAATTTCTATTTATTTAAAAGTTTAAGTTTTTAAGTTTGCACCAAATTTGCTTAGCAGACATTTATTTCGTAATAGTTCTAGATTGTACTATGAAATGATAGATTTGATGACTATCAAAATATCACTTTATCTTCTTTCTTTTAAAATAGCAAAATAGCAAAGGCAAAAAATGGCGATGATAAAACCAAAACAAAACAAATTCAAGTTGGTATCTCAGATCTCTCAGTCTGATTGCTTCTATTTTCTCGAGCATATAATCCACTGAAGAATGTTTTATAACGTTATAAGATACTGTCAGGACTTCTTAATTGTTTACGAACTTACCAAGATATTGGAATTATCTACCCGTGTTCCTGATGTAGATGGACAGCATGCAAAACTCATAGACTTATTTCTCCCCTTCTCTCCTAACGAATGCTCTGCTGAAGTGGTAGGGCCGTTGGACACTTCGAAGCACTCACCAATGTTGTTCTTAAGAAACTTACTCTAGTGTTATTCCCAGTCCTGAAAAAGTTGTGAAGAAAAATATTTAAAAATCTATGGAACGTTTCATCGCACATCCTCGTCTCAATATCGACTTATCAATCTCTTTAGTGCTATCACTAAACTCTTTGACTATAATTTACAAGGTGGCTGATTACCCCAACAAAAACAACCTCCTGAGCAACAGCGATTTTGCTCTCTTATGGCTACTGCTGATGCTTTAATCCTCATAAAAGAGAGTTTGATAATAAATTAATCTCGAGTGCGATCGCCTTAGATATCTCTAAGGCTTTTGGCAAGGTGTGGCATATAGAATCTTTGGAAGAATCCATACAACAAATTCTTCCTTGAAAGTTGTTGTCAGTGGTCAGGTTTGTAAAATTGACGAGATCAATGCAGACATCCTTCAAAGTCCTTCTCCTTGGTTCGACCCTCTTGTTGATACCATAGTCTATGAGTACATCTTTGAGAGCCTGGTAGTTTATGCTTCATATGTACTCGCTTTATCAGCCCACTGAAAGGGAAGTGGCTTGTAAGATTCAATATGTCGCAAGCCAAGCTCGTAACTTTTCATCATCAACTACCAGGTTGAGCCTAAATTCACACCAGTCACGATGAATGGTTTCTCTTACAAATAAGATCCTTTGATTTCAGAGTCTACTGGGTTTTGTTCACTCCAGACCTAAAAATCCATCAGTTGGTTCCAAAAAATAACTGGCTCCACCTGCCACGTTCTATCTTTACAAAATTCAGATAAGATCGAAATTGGAGCATTATTGTCATATCGGGGCTTGAGCTGTTCAATCCTTTTTTTTCTACTCTCAACAGTCTGCAAAAGCATCTACTTGGCTTTGTAGACGATGAATCATTTTCCACCCTACAAACTATTTTTAAACATTGCAAGCCTATTGCTACTGTATTGCTATTTCTATTGGAAAATATTCTGATAAACTACATTGCCTATTTTCACTAGTTCAGACATTACAATGTACATAGAGGGAACCATCCCCATGCCGTTTGTATTCCATTATTAAGGAAGGAAGCTTCTTCCTAATAACCTGTGTGTTGTGGAACAGACTCGCAGGAGAATGATTCTCAGACCAATATAATCTTACTCTATAAAATCCGTTAACTATTTTACATATACTCATAATCTACAATTCTTACGTTCATTAAACAATCCCATTCAGTAATCCTCTACCTTGACTTTTGAATCTTAACTCGGGGGAACAATAGCGGAAAAATAAATCTCAACGCTTTTAGTATTCTTCTCCATGTTCCGTGTCCCTTTGAACATCCACTTGGCTCTGTCTTTTGTTGCTCTCAAAATTCTTCCTCTATATATCTCTCCTATTCTTCTACCGTTTGCTCAGACCTATCAAGTAGATCTTGCGCTAATTTCCCTTGTCTCTCTTTCCATCTATCCGTCCTATGTGTATTAAATTCTCCAGACCTCCTTCCTCATTACATGTCCAAGAATTCTCATTTCTCTCGTCTTTATTTGAATTATAATGAGTTTTTTCATCGTTTTCATCCTCCCTAACACCTCGTCGTTAATCACGTGCTCAGTTTATGGCATCCTCAGCATCCTTATGTAAAGCCACATTCCTGCTGCCTCATGTCTATCCTTCATCCTTGAGAAGATCTTCCATACAGAAGTACAGACATCACATAACAATCCAGCGCACGCTCTTCTTTGCTTCCAATGAAATTTTCCTGTCTCTCAGTACTTTGGTTAGCTTTTGAAATGCGTCCTTGGTCATGCCAATGCAACATCGTACTTTCAAACATCGTACTTTCCATCTTCTGTCAGCAAGCATTCCAGGTATTTAATTTTTTTTTTACTTGTCTTATTTTAGTTTCTCCGACCTGTAGTTGGCAATTTGGGGTCTTGAAAACCTTGAGAAACCAGACCCATAAACTGTGACAATGAGGTTTTTAAAGATTCACTTCTTGCTAACACAATTTGAGTAACACAATTTGCATAACCTGAACATATCAACTTAAATCGATTTCTTTTTATGACACGTACAAATTCTAGATAATTTTTGTAAAAATGTAATTTTAAGCATGATATTTGCACAGGCAAATCAATTATTAAATTAGAAATATAGCTATGACGGATATCAGATAATTTTAAAGTTTAATAATAATCTTTAAAGTTTATTCTTATGTGTTTGCCATTATGGATCGTTTATCAACTTTTTCCATCATCAGAAAATCTTTCAGAACGTAATCGCCATTTTCTCACTGTTTATCAAAGTAACGTTAGCGGCTCCTGGCAGACGTGTATGGAACTAAGCGTTTCCTTTCTGATCTATTTATTATGATGGGTAAATTACGTCGGGCCACTTTTGTAATTTATAGAAACATCGTAAAATCCCATTTGAATTGAACATTACAAGAAAGTTTATTTGGCCGTAATATAAAATTCGGTCGTAGTAAATGCGAAGCGATGTGGCATTGGAAGTGTTTGATATAATCCGGAATGGCAGTAGATAGTAGGTTTTGCATTGCTTCATTTTAGTTGTAAGTTAGTGAGAGCGGTGGCAAGACGACTAAGGCTATTGGCAGGAATTGCGTAAATTACGGACTTGCACCTCATATTTCACTGTTATTTGCAAATCATGTGTAAAGTCAGGTCGTTAAAGATGGTAGAAAGTCTGCTGTTTTGCTGAACATAGAGCACTGTCGAATTAGTATTAAATAACTGAACTTCTCATTCTCTCTTTACTCACTCAAGAAAAAAAAACTAATATATGCCTGTATGAATATATATATATATACGTGTGTGTATATGTTTGTGTGTGTGTGCGTGTGTGCATGCACGTGTGTGAACTCATGAACACAGTGAATATATGTGCACTCATCTACACATTTATAAACATACTTAAGCTTACATTTATAAGTTTTGCTGCACGCACGCACACACTAGACACACACACACACACACACACACACACACACACACACACACACACACACACACACACACACACACAAACGCATCCCCCGCACATATATTGTTTGAAATTTACTATATTTATGTGGAAAGAGTGCTCGATATCGGAGATACTAAGATATAATTTGTAGATATATGTGCGAACATCAGAATCAGTCTCATGTCTCAAGCAATCTTCAGACAACATACCACTATTTCCCCTGTGGGCTCTATATTTAGACCATTGGGTGATTAAAGAATCAGCAGAAATTTTAAGCCTAACGTTTTGTAACACTATTTAGGGGATGTAACACTATTTGGCATGGCTGGAATGGAAGAGATTATATTAGTTTGTATTATTAATTGTTGCAGATCAAACGGAAGAAATAATGTTTGCTTGCGTTATTAATTTTTATAGATAAAAAAGGACCCACTGGAAAAATTTGTTCCGTTCCAATATGAACAGAGGAAAAAATTGCAAACGAGCTGAATATATGAACCAAAAGATTGCGGGTGTGACTAGCTGAATCCGATGAGGTCATCGGATCAGCCGGCCATTATTGACAAGCGAAAACAGCATAACTAAGAGAAGTTCAGTTGATATTCTCAACAACACAGCTGATAAAAGTGAAAAACTCATGTAAAATATAACCAAAACATAGCCGTGGAATGTCAGAAAAGATTGTCACAAACGCAGAAAAAGTGAATTTTGCATATCCAGGCGTCTTTGACTAGTGCAAACGTTAGGTTTGTTTGTTATGAGAAATAACTAAATTGAGATTTCCCTGCGAAAGGAATTGTAGGCATAAAGGTTCCGCCCAAAATGGGTAAAGAGAAAATTGTTTCATTTGTTGGCCAAATGGAAAAAGATAGAAAAAAGAGACGTCATAAAAATATCGCTACTCAATTGGCTGCATCAAAAAGAAAAAGGCAGAGAGAGCTAAAGTTGTGATTTCATTGGCCGTAAGAGCCAGAGAATAGAATTGTGGACCAAAAGGAAAGAAGATAGAAAGGAGAAACTCCGCCTCAAAGGTGGGGGCGAGATTGATTTCATTGGCCGCAAGAGCCAGAAACTAGACACGCCGCACCAGTTAAACAGGGACAAGTATAAATACAGAGTCCCGAGGGGGCCTAAAAGAGTCCAGTCGGCTCTCGGCCCAGAAATGTAACGATGAAGATAGACGCCAAGACATGAAGATGTACAGAGACAGAAATAATTGCAACGCTGTTAGATGCCAACCGTAGAGCTGACCGACCGAAAGGAGTTGAAGCCTCGAAACGGCCAACCAGTGTTAAAGACAGATGTGATTTTGCAGAGGAAATCTCGAAACGGCCAACCAAAGACAGACAAGAAGTGATTTTGCAGACAAAGTTGAGACCCAGATCGGATCGAAGAGCCAGTCTAAAGTACGGAACCAAAGACGTCTTACCGCCATTGCCAGCCTTACCCATCACACTCAAAGAAAATCCTTCGGCAATTTCCGTAAAGCTTCGGTGTGAAACGAACAAAGACATTTTGAATCGCCACAAACTTGAAACTCCGATTGGAGTGAAGTGATATTGCCAACCAGAGACTTGAATTAATGATAAGAAGAAAAACGCTTAGCAAATTACGACTTAGAGAAATTGGTCGAAACTTCCGTTCCGTTGCCAGCTTGATAGGAACAGGGTTTAGGAAAAAGGCGATTGGTGATTATTTTACTCTGTTTTCTTTTTTTGTGTATAAAGACTTTTCTACAACAGATTCAGGCGTCATTCTAATTATTTTTGGTGCCATTTCGTTTGCCCAAATGTGCGCGTACATCCAGCTTAGTTTGATATCTAGCAAGAATTCCACGGGGTTTTCTTGAGATCAAAGTTCACAACGTGGGCAAGGGAGATTACCGTTTAAGGGTCAACTTGAATACCAGCTACTGAACTGCCGCGGCGAGGCGTTACTATTTCTCCCGTGGGTCTTATATTTAGACCATTGGGTGATTAAAAAATCAGCAGAAATTTTAAACCTAACGTTTGTCTTTCTACTTCTGCTGCTGTTTGTGTTTTTCTATCAAACTTGTCTTCTTCCGCAGCTACTTCTTTTCTTTTTATATTTCTTTCTTTTTACCACAGCAGTATAGTTGTTTTCTTTTTTTTTGTATGTGTGAAAGCTATGATAATCACTTCCATTAGCCTATCATAGATATAAATACCATATATGAATGAAATATGCATCATGTACTAGAAATACCGACAGTTAATAACACGGGAGCATAGCAAAACAAGAAAGAAAATAAAGTAATGAATATGCATGCACCCTTGTTTCTCTCTTACAGTAATATGATTGGCTGGTGTCAGCCATAAATACAGACTAAGGCGGAGACGCCTAGGACTATGTCTATTGGAACGCCTATTGGGTACGCCTATTTCATAAGCCTACGTCTAAGCATACTGCATACGACTACGACGATTACCGGTCCATTACGGCTTCTTGCTAGATTGTCCTACCCGGTTACAAAACCACTTAGCTACTTCAAATAATATATATATATCCTTTTCGGGACACCTCAGAAAGAAAGAAATGGCATTTCTAAAGAAAGAAAAGTGATGATGTAGGGAGACAAGCTTAACAGCAAGACTGAATGAGCAGCAGAGGTGCAAATATGAACGTTAGATTTCACTCATAGATAATTCCTTAAACGCCTAGTGGCGGAAAGAAAGAGCATTAGGCCTAAGGTTCTGATTTTTAGTTTCAGGGTAATGATCTAGAGCACTAAAACGCTGGTCAGGGATTCCGATATAAAAATTATATGTTCAATTCCTGCGCTGGATTGATAGAGTTAAATATTTGTTATTGATTATTATTTACATTTACTTGTGTTTATGTTCCTATTCGTAGTTTGTTAATTTATTTACTTAGATATTGTTTTGATGAGGGGTTGATTATCTTATTTGTTTAGTTTAAAATATAGCTTTTGTAGAAAGCATGTTACATTATCTGCGTTGTATATAGTTCATACATTTGCATTTTTTTTTGGTAGTATTTTACGATTTATTTTAAATACCCTGTAAAATACCACCATACAAAATCACTACGAATGGGCACATAATCACAAAGAAACTGTAATAATAATCAACAACACACAATGAACTAATCAATAATAAATAATGGGTAAAATGTTAACAAATAACCTCATACGGATCAACAATTACTTCTACTCAAAAGACTCTAACAATAATTTGAACCATAACCATTACCGCACGGCCATTAAACGTTAGAATAACAAAATAGACCTCTTTACCCATAATGCACCACTGACCAGTAAATATAAATAATGCACCACTGACCAGTATATATAAATAGTCAAGCCAAAACATAACACACACGGCCTGAAGATTGTGCTGAAGCATGAGACGAACTATTGTCTCTTAGTGTTGATCTCTGTGACCACTTTTATATTTACATAAACTATATCTCTCTCTTTAATATAGCATAACGTAAAATATATTTTTACCATTCATATATATATATATATATATATACCGATAAAGAGAGAGTGAGAGAGAGTGAGAGGGAGAGAGAGAGAGAACGAGAATCGTTTAGAAACTGTTTATTTCTGTAGAATGCCTAAGTGAATTTATCTTTTTCTTTTATTTTTCTAAGGCCTAAACTGGGAAAAAAATAATTTTCAATAAATATTTTGTCAATTTTTGAAAGATTTTTAAAAAGAATTTTATCATTTTCTAAAAGTTTTTGTGTTAACTAAAATTTGTGACTTATAAGTTTTTGTTTACTTTCTCCGTATTTTGTTTTCCCCATTTGCTTTTTTCACTTGTTTAAATCTATGTACGTTAATTTCTACCCAGTTTTTGCGTATGTATATTCTTTCCTAAATAATGTTTGTGTAATTAATTCTGTCTGTACATGAATCCCCTTCCTTTTTTGGGGGGGGGTGTGTGTAATTTCTTATTTATTGTTTTATGTATGTGGGATTTAATTCCTTACTTTGTATTGTGTTAAGTGTGGGATTTGATGAATCTATTCTCAATTTATGTCCGGTTGAAAAATCTCTCTGCTATAAACGTTATATTTTTCTTTTTTCAAAATATTCTGAGTGAAGTTAGCATTTATTTATTCATCAGCGGTCTGAACGACGCCATTGTAAAACGATTTCTTTACATGAAGTAATTTCTGGATTTATAACCGTTCAATTATGTGTTGAGATTTCTTTTCAATATATATATGTATAAAGAGAGACAGACTGAGAGAGAAAGGGGGAGGGGGAGATACAAACTGACAGATAAACAGAGGGAAATATATGTTGTATTTTATCAAATTTTAACATTGTCATATCTCTTTCAACGATATCTTGAACATTAGCATGTTAGTTTTCTATCTGACAAGGAAAATAAAAAGGTATGTCAGCAACTCGGAGGTATCCAGCTTCATCTTCGCGGAAGAAACATACTAAGCGGTCAGAAGTATACAAGACGATAAAGTTCGCCCAGCAGATCGAAGAAATCAACTCGACCTCGAGAAAGTTATTGTCGAGAATTATCAGATTAGCACACTTGCGATATATTTTCTTTAATGAATTTTTTTCTCTTCTCATAAGACTATTAAATCTATTATCTATTAAATCGAAACTGTAGTCAGATATTTTACGATGAACTACTAGTCCGCCTAACGATTTCTAGATGATTCACTGGTGTATGTCAGTGGGCGTTTTGTAAAATTTATTTTGTATATTCCTGTCTCTGCCCTGTTATTGTTGTTGCTATTTCGTTTGGTGCTGACTATATTGTTTTAGATGTGGTGTAGATAGACAGGCTAAAGAGGTATGGCTCAACAACAAATGTGCAGAAGGAGAGAGAGAGCAGGACTAATAAAGCAGACATGCATAAAAAGATAAAAGAACTGACAGGAAAAAACTGTTCCTCAACAGAATTTACAAAATCCAAGGATGGAACGATCATATTAAAGAAAGAGGAAATACTCCAGTGATGGGAAGAATATATAAAAGATCTTTTCCACAGAAAAAGAGCAACCGATAATACACAAAGATGAGGATGTAGTGGAAATTTGTTTTTATATATAATTATTTCACCCCAAGCAAGGCAGTACAGCCACTGGTGCGCAGGGGGTTACATAAGAGGAGAGTGAGAACAAAGAGGAACAGGCCACAGGGAGTGATTGAAAAAGGGGAAAAATAGGATGGAAACATCGGTGTGAAGAGAGCTGTGTGAGAGTAGTGTAGAAAGGGAGAACAACAACATACAAGAGTTGTTGAAGAAAGGATGGTAGTCAAGGAGATAAGATATAGCAAATAACAGTGCATTTAATTTCTTGGAGATTGTAGCTATCAGGGAAGCAAGTATATGGAAGGGAATTCCACAGGCGCGAAGTGCAAGAAAAGAAGCTCATACAGTAGAAGTTGAGGTTACATTTGATTAGTTTCATTGTACAAAGGTGGGACCTAGTTGCCAATCTAGTAGCTTGAGTAATTTCATGCAGAGGAGGCATCAGGAGGTAAGCTACATTACGCTGGTGAGAAAGTGACTGGAATTAAGCTTCCAGGTCATGCTTTAATTAAAAAGTACACAAATTAGAAATTAATTGTGAATGAGACTAAAATTTGAGATACAAATAACATAATTTCCCTAGTTATTATATTCGATTGATGCGTTTTCGATTAGTGCGTATCTTTTAATTTACACATTAGCTGCAATAATCAATGGATTACTGTACTTATTTTGGGAGTTATTTTCATGTGTTTTATCTATATTTATTTCGGAAACATGGAGATAAATTGGATTAATGGATTATGGCTTTTTTATACTCTCTAATGTAACCCCTTTTGTGCCTGATGTATAAGGATTAAAATCAATCTTCCAGTTATGGGTCTAATAGCCTCATCAGCCTGCAATTAGGCAAGCGTGCTGAGTACAGCTACATCTCTAAAGACATGGTCAATCAGGGACAAGTTCTTTAAACAGGAGTGAAAAGTTCTTAGATTTGGTTTCCTGAAACAACATATTGCGACCTAAACTTTTCAAACCTCAATAGGATTAAGTCTGAAGCAGAATCTTATCGCAAATTGATGATTTCTCTTACAATTGTGCATATTGGCATTTATCCAAAGGGTTTTTGTGCGTAAATGAATGCAACAACTGAGTCTGAATTCCAGTTGAATTTGTTGCATACACTTACTTGCAAATACCTTGGGAAATTTATGAATCCGTCTCTTCTCCTTCCAGCTGTGGGTTAAATAAGACAGATTGGGTTCTATAGTTTTGTTTGGCAACCAGTCTACCACAGAAAGTAATGGCAACCTAGTGTGGAAAAATCTTCTGCCCAAGCATGTATAATGTATAGCAACTGACTAATGTCGTTCATTCAGCAATGAATTAGAATACTCTCAGCTATTGGACGTGTATAATGATAATATACACGCTAAAAAGCCTGGCTTCTTCTACCGAGCGCCAATTCAATTTCAATCCTGGGTTAAAAGCTATCGGAGTCTAACCGTACTGATGAGCTGTGATACAGCGAAACAGATCTGTCTGCGGATGACTATATATATATATATATATATATATATTATAATCGTTTCACTCTGAGCAAGGCAATATCACCACTGGTGCTCAAGGATATACAGTGAGCGAAAAGGAAAGAAAAAGAACAAGTTACCAGGGATGCCGAAGAAAAGTTAAAAGAAATATGAGAATGAAGAAGATAACAATTCATGTTACACACACACACACACACGCGCGCGCGCACACACACACACACACACACACACACACAGATATACATAATATATGATTAAAACAAAAGATGGTCCATGTGTGCTTCTTATAATATGTACATTTAATAGGTCGGTTAATGAAACGCCAAGAAAACGATAAAAATATTGCAAATAAGATTGATGATATTTATTATATATTATCCTTTTGGCTTAATTGAAGCATGAAGTTGGAATTTTTGGACACATCTGGTTCTTTTTCTTTTTTAATCATTTCACCCCAAGCAAGACGGGACCGCCACTGATGTGAAGGGGGCTACATAAGAGAGTTAAAGGTTTAGTCAGGAGGAGAGTGAAGACAAAGACGAACCAGCTACAGGGGGTGAAAGAGAAAGGGCAAGAGAATGATGTGAACACAGTTGCGTAGGTAGAGAGAAAGGAAAAGAACAAGATACACGGGGTGATGTAGAAAGGACTGGAGTTAAGTGGATAGGGACGGGAATTGACTTTGCATTTAAATTCCTAGAGGTTGTAGCCGTCTGGAAAGTAAGTATATGGAAAGGTGTTCCGCAATCAAATACAATACTACGAGAAAAGAAGCTGCTAGAGTAGAATTGTCGCCTGCATTTAGTTGATCTAACTGTAAAATGGTGGGACTTTGTTGCCAGTCTGGTTGAAGTGGAAGCTGCAATGGCCAAATTGAATAGAAACAAAGCAATTGGACCAGACGGCATTGTAATAGAGCTACTGATAGCTCTGGAAGAATTCGGCATAGAGAAAATTACAGAAATAATAAATGAAACTTATAATAATGGTGAAATGATCACCTAAGCAGGTCGATTTGCATAGCACTCCCTAAGAAGCCAGGTGCAAATGAGTGTGAACTTCACCGAACAATCAGTTCAATGAGCAACAATGATCGTCCGAATCCTGATGAATAGAGCGAGAAGCAGAATCAGGCCAGTGATAGGACAAGGACAGTGCGGGTTCGTCAAAGATATTGAAACAAGAAACGCACTATTTATGATTAGGATGTCCTCCGAAAGGGCAATACAAATAAAGAAGGACTTGTACTTATCTATGTTTTATCGATTATGCATAGGCGTTCCACAAAATACGTCACAAGGAATTGATGGAGATGCTCAGCAGTCTCGATATATGTGGGAAAGACATAAAAGTAATCAAGAATTTTACTAGCAGCAAATCGCCTGCATAAGGACAGGTAACGAATTCAGCAGATATAAAAAGATAGAAAGTGATGTAAGACAAGGATGTGTCTTTTCACCGGATCTATTCAACATGTATAGCGAGACTATTTTGAGGATCCTAGATGTTATGACAGGATTCGTCATCGGAGGCCACAATTTAAACAATATAAGGTGCGCAGATGATACAGTGCTGATAGAAGACACGGAAAGGAAACTACAAGATCTCCTACAGAAGGTAGCTGAAGAGAGTGACAAGAAAGGACTACAAATAAACTGCCAAAAGCTGAGTAGTGTATTAAGAGACAGGAAAAGTTCGCTAGAAACAAAGAAAAGAGTACTGGATTGCTATGTAACGTCCGTTCTTCAATATGGTAGTGAATGCTGAACAATGCCATCAAAGATGAAGGAAAGACTTGAAGCAACTGAAATGTGGTTCTACAGAAGGATGCTGCGGATATCATGGATCTAGCACGTGAGTAATGATGAGGTTTTGGAAAGGATGGAAACGAAAAGGAAATTAATACTGAGCATCGGGAAAAGACAGTTAAAATTCCTGGGACATGCAATGAGGAAGGAGAGCTTGGAGAACCTGATACTAAAAGGCCAGATAGAAGGAACAAGAGACAGGGGAAAGCAGCGAACAATATATTTGAAGGGCCTGAGCAGGTAGATGACAGGAGGCTGATTTTCCAATGGCTTTCCTCTAAACAACATTCCAAAACTAAACATCTACAAAATATAATGAAATATTTTACACTTACAGCCATTTATTTTCTTTTGCTTGCAGATAAAAAGCATCAATTACAACAACAAATTGAGTAGGGATTGAAAAACATATTTAAAGGTATATAAAAAGTTTTCTTTTATTAAATAGCAATGCTTAGAATAAAATGTTATCCCATTAAAATGTAGGCATAAAAATATCGGTACAACTCTCTTACAGTAACTGACACATACACTGAAAGTAAATGTTCAGTTTGTATTTATTTCTGAGATGAGTAATGTTCAATAATCTTGGAATTATTTGGAACATTTGTTCTCATCTTAGGTGATATAGGTGTTATAATAGACACAACGTTTCGACCAAGTACCGTCAGGTCATCATCAGGTGTCCATAGATTGGCGCAGATATGGATTATCTCGTTGATTATTGCGAAATATCCCGTCAAATCAAGTATTGTTCATTCATGTTGTAATTTCGTTCGTCACTACCAAGTCCAAGACACTAACTATAAAAAGCTCTAAAAATACACCACTAAACTCCTTCGGGATAGTGGCTTAGTAGATATATTAGTTTGTTATGCATGTTAGCATCATCTAGCCAATCTTGGACAGAGGGTACTTGGTTGAAATGTTGTGCCTATTTTAACACCTGTATCAACTAAGATGATAACAAAAATTCGATATAATTCCAAGATTATTAAATGTTCAGTGTGTTACTTAAACATAAAATGAATTTAGGCAAAAATAATGCGATCAGAATGGGAGAAAAAAATGGCCCAACTCATTTTGTATGTCACTTCAATGTACAAATTCACCTATTACTGCTCCATAAAACTTGTCACTCAAGTGCTTTACACTCATTTTTGGGAAAACGTTGTGATAAACGTTTGCACAAATGTAGAAGCTAGAAATAAATTACTGTTTGTTTTTAACTATTGCTGAATAATGACACCTGATATAACTGGGTATATTTATATCACTGTATCAAATGAACCCAAATTTTTACAAGGTAAGTACTACAAACAATAATTGTAAATAGGAACATCTAGTAACATAAAACTTAAACATATAACATCTTAACATATATTTACAGCAGTAATAGTATTGCATTTGATTGTGAGAACTTATCTCCTGTATAAACTTAAACTTTGAACAAAAACAGACAATGAATTCAGTAGAATATGTGAAGCATTTGTCGAATAGAAATTTAATGATAAAACCACTTCAAAGTGAATGAGATTTTCAACTGTATCTGTGAAATTCAAAGATACATCACGTAAAAGAGGGTGAGTAAGCAATGTTAATGACGAAATGTGTTGAATATGTCAAATGATTGCTTTCAGTACAGCCAATGAAAATTACACCACATTGGGAAAAGACACACATCAGAGAAATGGCTCCACAAAACATTTTCTAACACCTACAGAAAAGAACTGAACGAAAACTTTCTGCCAATATATTTAGTGTATGCATCATGAGAATCATATTATTGCATACGTTAATGCATAGATTTGAAAATATTACAACACGATCAACGAATGTTCTGATACACCAGTGTCGTGAATCCTTAACTGTGAAGCATTATCTGGTAATATCGGTGAAGCTGATATCGGTAGGTTTTAAAATACTCGCCATAAAAAATATAAAATATTGTATAGAATAGATGTTAATAACCAATGTACATCAAATAACTTAAATAGGTGCAAAGTCTTAAGGAAAAGTTAAGTGTCTAGGAAGTACTTTTTTAAAACAATGATCCTTTTCTTTTTAAGGTATATATTCTAGATCACCTGCTTGAATAACTTTTTTCTTTTTTGTTGGGTGACTTGACGGAGGTTGGAGAGAGTGGGGTTGATTTTTTTTGTGCAAGACCTGAGAAGAAACGCAATGTTTTATTTAGGCGACGAAAACGACATCTGGTGAACAAAAATTATATCATTATCGCAGAATTGCACAAGTCAGAATTTACCTTCACTTCATTCAAAATCAGCTGCCTCCGGTTTGCAATTTTACAAAAATCTTTGTCATATACATGTGATTTACACATTTTGAAAAGAAAATAAGATAAAAATCTAGGCAGATTGTTTACGTTTTTATGCTATATATGTGCGTATGTATGTGTTTGTGCTGTTTTACTTTTATACATACATATAAACATGATCGTGTGTGCGTATGTGTGTATGTAAGAGAGAAATTACATAACTATATACAGATAGCAATCCTCCCAACAAGTATTTATGCTTAAACTTGTAAAAGTAATAACGTTTAAGTGAAAAGTTTATGTATTTACAAACAAAAATATGCATACTCGAACTTCTAATATGGCTTTTCATTAAAAAAAAAATGAAATATTAAAAAAAAATGAAATAATTTTCAAAATCATAAATAAATATGCACTCTGTCAAATATTATTAGGTAAGTCAATGTTTTCATAACAAAATTGGTATCGATCTTGGTAAAATTAGTGGAATATACTTATATTTAGATAAACAATACCTAGTAAGTTTCGGCTAATATCTTTCTTTATTAATTCATCATAATTTATTTAGAGTTGTCAAGTCTTAACGTATCACTCAAAAAATCCCGGGCCTAACTGATAAAACAACCTTTAGGTAAAATTCGACTTTATTCGTTAACATAGTCTCCTTCTTGGATAATACTCTGATTCCAACGCTTTTCTAACAATTCGATGGCTTTTTTTTGTAAAACGATTTGTCTTTGGCCTCAAAATACGCATCACTTCTTCATTAGAGCCAAATCTAATTCCTGGAGCATTCTTTTGAGGTCTGCAAACAGGCAGTAGTCGGTGGGGTCCACATCTGGAGAATAGGGTGGATGTGGAAGAAAAGTACAATTCATGTAGTTTTGTCATCGTTGCTATCGATTTGAGACATGGTGCATTGACTTTGTGAAAGATTACTTTTTCTTCTGCATTTGTGGCTGTTTTTTTTTTGTTTTTTTATAGCGATAGACAAAATACCTTGCGCATCCCAAAATACGGAGCCGAAAACCTTGCCCGCTGATGTTTGCGTCTTTGGTCGCTCTGCTGCTGTCCACTCAGCTGACTGCCGATTTGACTCCGAACTGAAGTGGTGGTACCATGTTTCATCCATTGTCACATATTTACGCAAAAACTCCTTCTTGTTGCGTTGAAACAGTTGCAAACAACGCTCTGAATCGTCGACGCGTGGTTGTTTTTGATGAAATGTAAGCAAACGCGGCACCCACCTTGAAAACAGCTTTTTCATTGGCAAATGTTCATGCAAAATGGTGAATACACTGCCTTCTGATATGTTCAGCTCCTTTGCCATCTCACGTTACTTCAATTTACGATCGGCCAAAACGAGTCTGGATTTTTTGTGTTTTCCGGGACAACTGCTGATTTTGGGCGATCTGAGCTTTCAGCATTATTTGTGTCTCTACGACCGCGTTTAAAGTCAGCATACCACCTCTTAACCGTTGTTTCCGACAACTTGCTTTGCTCCAACAGTATTTTTCCTATCAGAAAGCAATACTTTATCAACACACGAAATTCAGATTTTTTTCATTGTTTAGAAAATTTACATCAGTAACTTCACTTAAATAACTTTGATTTGTAAACTAATAATCCGAATAGGCCCAAATTTTGTCACATACAATTTGAAGGTTAGTATTTCATAAGAATTATATGGATTTTTTATTAGTTTCGCCATCTATATGTCAGGCCCGGGACTTATTGAGTGATGTGCTATTAAGCAAACAAGCGAAATTTTTTATTTTACAAACAAACCCCAAAAATATAATCCATAGGATTCATTGATGACTACAATCGCCCATGAATTTATTATTTTACATGTTAACATTGGCTCTATTAACTTTTATACCATTTATTGATCATTCCTTATTTTTTTCTACAGTTTCAATTTTAATACAGCAGGTTTTATTTGACATCTAAATTATGTTACTGAAATAATTCTATGAAGCCCCCAACCTACTCAAGCTTAATATAGCTTTATATTCACCACTAAATTTTCCTGTTAAGAAATCAGTTTTCGTGTATGCCATATTGTTGTTGTGAAAGGCATTTTCCATCTGACTATGGAAAATGTATGTTTCAGAAATCCGCCTTCAGTATTTGATCATCTGCCATAAAGTGTCTTACCTGGTCCTCTACCAAAATGTGCGAAATATAGAAAAATGACGAGTTAGCACAATTTCTAGAAAAGGGCTAAATTATCATCTTTCAAAATTTGTGTCACAGTATTAGCCAACAGGATTTTGTGCCTGCCATCAATCAAGCAATCAGCTGTTCATTCAGTCCGTTGATTTTTTTACTGAATGTAATCTAAAGTTTTAAGTAAAACTTTTGCAAACTTTAGGTTTGAATGTTAATATATCAATCAGTTAAGTTCCATACACACTTGGGTGATCATGTCTCGAAAGGGTCACGACTGACTAGGCAGAAGCTTTTCTCGCAGTAAGTTGCCATTACTTTCTCCGGTAGACTGGTTGCCAACCAAGGCCATAGAACCCAATCTGTCCTATTATTTAACCCATATGTTCAAGGAATAGACGGATTAATACTTTTCAAAAGAGTATTTGCGCATAAGTGAATGCAAGGAATTAAACTCGAATTAAAACTCGATTCTCCACTTTCTCGTTCCGAGCCGATATCCACCGCACCACAACGCCCATAAAACGCTGTTTTTCTTTCAAAAGGTAAAATATTAATGTTTAACATTCTTCACAGTTCAATGAAGAAAATTGTTAACTTAGTAAGTTAAAAACAGATAATAATTATTTCTTAAAAAAGAACAATTGGGTCAATGCTTTGATTGTGATATTCCTTTCAAAGTATTTGAAAGCTTTGTTACATTTCAGTCATTATATAACAGACTTTTGAATGATTTCTTGAAGTTATTAAGTGTGAAAAAAATCTCAGATTTTCGTAAATGGCCTGATAATTAGTTGATTTTTATTTAATAAAATCTCTGGAAATCAGAAAAGTGCATCCTTTTAGTTTTTTTGTGGTTGCTCTACAGTATCATGGAAGAAATTTATTTGATTTTGCTAAAAATTCTGAGATTAGCTAAAACAATATTGGGCATCATGGTAAAAATGTTTAAATGTTAGGCTTAAAATAATCTCAGTTGGCAAATTAGATGCATTTTTTGCTCAAAATGTTAATATTTTCTTGATAAAATTACATGCCAAATGTTTTATAACTTACCAAACCTTTTGTAATTCACGGGCTATCTTACAAGAAAATATTGTACACTAGAAGAAATATTTAATAATATGACTTATTTTAGGATCAATTTTTGAAATAAAGATAGCATGTAATTTAGAGATACCACAGTTCAGTGGAAGTTTTTGTTATTTTATAATGTTTTATGTTTTTAAATTGAAAACTCGCAGGGATTCTTTGACAAAAATCTTCATTACTTTCAGAAATACACGATTTCAATTTATTTTAAAAAATCATGGTGTTATATTGCCAGATATACTTTTCAAAAATTGTTTGTTTGATTCTCTTAAAGCAGCTTAAGAACCAGCACTAAAAGTTCTGAAATTAACTTTAAAATGTTTTTATAACACAAAGTTTTTACAATTTCCTTGTACAATTCCTATTAAAACTACATAATCAATATTAAAAATGCATATATTTTTAAGAAGTAAAATATTTTCCTGAAGCTACATTAAAATATTACATACTCATCCATTCATAAAAATGCTTACCAGGTAATTTCATTTTTATTTTTTCACCTTTTACATACCGTGAATTGATTATATGATGAGTATAATCAAATTATCATGTTAATTTTCAGTTCCTGTTAATGTTAATTTAAGTATTAGTAAAACTATGTGGGTAAAACTCTGTTGTCATAGTGAAAACAGTATTTCTACATCTTCTGTAGATCAAAAGTAGACACTTTTAGTTGTGACAAAAATGACAATAAAATTTACAAAAATGATCAGAATTATTGCTTGTCGAAAATTCTTTTTGTTAATAAACGATTTAGTAAAATGCTGAACTTGCTTTCTGATTGTATTATACAACTATATTTTTTATGCATTTATTGAACTTGTATAAAAAAATTGACTGGTGATTTCTGCAATATCATTTAAAATATTCCTAATTTTTCATGAATAAAGTGACTTTCATGCAGAGTGTGTAGAGGAGATTAATTGCTTCCGTTTGTATATTTGCGTTTATGAAAATAAATCAATAATTGTTATAGTTGTATATTTTGTTTGCTTGTTTGTTTTCTAATCATTTCACACCAATTAAGGCAATAAAGCGTAACTAAGTATAAAAAATAAGAGAAAAAATAAACAATTAAGAAGAGAGAACGAAAAAGAACAGGAATTAAGACGGTTGACATTTTTTTTTTCAAGATCAAAGTTAACTGGATAAAACAAGAGGTTGGAAGAGAGTACAACAAGTGACAATAGAAACTGTTAGCATAGAACATTCGGTTATATACTGCATCGGGTTAGATAATTTGTTACAACAGAATCTATTTTACACATTTATAAGTTTGCCATTCATCCATGCATTGCTGTTACATCTAGTCTATCGCTTATATTATATATTACAGAGATAAAATAAAAGGGAGAATTTGCAGTGTCATTTGTTCTGGCATCTCAGCATCAGTTACTATTCCAATGCAGTAGCATAGATTCCCTGCGCCATTTCTATAAATATTTTCATGATAACTGTGTTGATGAGAGGATGTATAAATTAAAACAAAGAACTAGATTGGAACCTTGGTTTCATCTTTATCAACTTAAATGGCTACACCATAACCGTACGTTTTATGCAAACAGTTTCTTCTCTCGTTTGTGGGACTCCCTTCCGACTTTTTGCTTTCCGGTCAAAATATTTTCTCTTTTTCCTATTCTCTCACTCTCAGTAACCCATTGGTTTTAGTAGCTTTATTGATTTGCTTGGAGTCAATCAAATCACAATAATTTAGTTTTATCCAATTTATCTGAGCCTCTATTAATAGAAATTCAGTTTATCTACTCAAATGTCCTCTTCGCTGCCATGTCCATGTTATTTCATCTCCAACTTCTTATGGCCGCATTATATGCCTTTATTTTTATTCTCGAAGTTTCATTGTAAATTTGCATTGTGCTATTATTATTATTATTATTATTATTATTATTATTATTATTATTATTATTGTTGTTGTTGTTGGTAATGTTGTTAGTGTTGTTGTTTTCCAATTGTTTTTATTAATAACAGTAGTCATATGAGTTTCAATAAACGTTTGTCTTATGTCTTTAGCGTTTTCTATTCCTCTTGTTCTTCATTCTCTTTTTAAAAATATGCTATTCTATACAAACAGATAGTTTCAAGTACACACAAACGAAATCAAATCTTAATATTATCACACAGAAAAAAGTTTACACATGTATTCGTATGCCTATAAATATTTTCTTGCGTATTCAAAAACACATTGATACGTTAAAATGTTTATTTTATTTATTGCCATATATACATTGTCATTTGTCTTTTTTTCCAGTTTTAGTGTCATTTTATATCTCTTTTGTTGTTTATCGGTAATAAAACAAAGTTGATATGATTTTATTTTTACTGATCGCTTCATATTTGTCACCGACCGACAAGCGCCAACTTTTAGATGCCTATCACAGATACGCTTGTAACTGTCGTCCGTTATCTTTGAACGCAAGTATACAAAAACTGATCGGCATTATCCTCCAGTAATCCATACACACATAGAGATAGTAGGCTTAGCATGGACTGACATATGGCCCTAATAACCAAAGGTTTATAGACGATCGAAGTCACTAGTTATGACTTACAGAAATATTTTACTGACATTCATTCAACATTAATATATGGAATTAGAAGTTTGTCTTAATCTTGCATATGAAGGCAATAATATAGCATTCAGTAAATATGGAATATATTAAACAATATATTTACTTTTCTACTTGCTGATTAGCACTTGGTGTCTTAATAATATCTACTAACTTGACCCGTGTAAATTATATGGATTTACTAGATTTTTAATGCTGCACTCTGTGCTTTTCAACTCTTGACTATTATCAGATTGTTAAGCAAAATTACATTTTCTCTCTTACAAAATACTGAAATATGGTATAACGCACAGCTTAATAATCTGAAACCCGGACACACATATCAAATGCTCTAGTCTTGGGTTGACTACTTACGCCGTATGGATATGGTCCCCAGAAAATTAATTGGGGATATATGGATACTGCCATTTTAAATGCATCTTTTGAACTTAGATTTCTCTTCTATTTGAAAGATATTGAAATTAATTCCCATATATAAATAAACATGTTGGGAATTTTTATTTGTGATGTCAAAGGAGAAGGTAAAAACACTAATTCTACGACTGTCGAATTCGCGGAAAAAAAAGTAAAAATGAAAACTAAAGAAGTATAGAAAATCAATAGTGCAATAATCAAGAATGTTATGTTTAAAATTAATTTTTTGTAACTTTACATAATCTATAGTTTAAGAAGTTTTTTATTTTTATTTTGTATTCTTTTATTAAATTTAATATAATAAATAATATATATTTTTATACTGGCTGAATGGAATATATGAAATTACAATATTAATATCATAATACTCCTCCGATATTGAAGAGTAGTCAGTTTGAATGCTGTTTTAAGATAATTTAAATAGTATTTAAGAAATAGTTTAACAATTATTTTAAAATTATGTATATTTTTTAAATTATTTAAAATAATATTGAAAAGAAAAATGCACTAATATCGACCGCAGGCGTGTTTGTTATGAAAGCTGATTTTTACGGAACAGACAAAATATATTTTAATGATACAAAAATGCATGAAATGAAAAGAAAAATCAAGACGATATGGTTTTTTAAAAAATTTAATTTCAAAGGATCACTTGCACTTTGGGGACAAATTTATCCTGAATAGATCGTTAAGTCACGAAACATGATTTAACCCCTCACTACAAAAAATATCTTTCAGATCACATCTTCAAGTTCTCTGTGTCGCACTCTCTTTTTGTCCTCCCTCTCTCTTTCTCTCCTCTCCTGTCCTTTCCCTCGCTCACTATCTATCTATCTATCTATCTATCTATCTATCTATCTATCTATCTATCTATCTATCTATCTATGTTTTACTTTCTATGTATGTCTCTCTTTCTCTCTCTCTCTCTCTCTCTCTCTCTCTCTCTCTCTCTCTCTCGCTCTCTGTATTTAATATAGGTACCTCAATTCATTCACCGAAACAACAGTATTAGTATGATGTTAAAAGGTCCCAAACTTATTAAAAACAAAGTTTTATCGTCAAGATGTCTATGTTATTATTAAGAGTAATTAAGTATTTTTAATCATTTTTTTTTTAATGTTTAATACTTTCTAACATGATCGAAATTTTGTTTAAAAATCTTTTCTTTTTTTTCCAACAGCGACTGCATTTTTTTTACAGGTGTTTACTATGGCTAACGTAATATTACATAACTCAATTTTTGCCGATGAAAATACATTAATTTGGAAATTCTTCCAAATATCAAATAATGGTCTGATTTTGATGAAACTCTTAGGACTTATTCACAAATGACCGAAATCATTTTTGAAATCATTATTTATAGAAAATCTTGGTAAAAATACTTTTTTTACATGTTACCCCAACTCCCAATAAATTTTCTGAAATGTTTAGAAATTAACTACCCGTCCGGAACTATTTTTTACTAGGGAATGTTAATCATTTCTTTTTTCTTTTTTCTGTTTTCTTTTTTCTGTTTTTTTCAATCATCATTCCGATTAAGTTGAGTTATTAAATGAAGACTATATTTACTAGCCGAAAATTGAAATGCTTAATACAGATATTCGATTTTTAAAATAATTAAAACAATTGTGTGTGTGTGTGTGTGTGTGTGTGTGTGTGTGTGTGTGTGTGTGTGTGTGTGTGTGTGTGTGTGTGTGTGCGCGCGCGCACGCATGCCGTAAATGTTATATCATTAAAAGATCAGGTGCTTCAAGTGTTGCGCTTCTTACATAAAAGTACCTCCAGTCATTTTTCTATACCTAAATTTAAATTTAAATTTTAAAAATAAATATGTTATCTTGAAGCTTTAAAATTAGCTTTAATTGAAACCGATGGGATTAAATTTAGCAATTCCAGTAATCAAAATACCCTGGTGTATTTTAAACTGAAATTATATTGATCGGAATCAAAATTGTTTTAGATTTAAAAAAAGTTTTTAAAATTTCAAACTTTCCTCCATTTTTCATCGATTTTAATTCTTGGTTTTTAAAAGTCTTACAAAAATAAAATACACCTTGCTGACACATTATTTTATTCAAATTACCGAATTTACACTTACTTTAAGTTAACTTGAAACAAAAATTACTTGCTTACTGCCTGGAATGTTTCAAAAAAGCGTTTCTTAATTACGGTATCCTTGTTATCTGTCATGGCCTCATCAGGAGGCGATAATGATATGATTTTTACAGTAACCGGACAAAAATGCCAAGTATGGAAGAGGAATTTGATATAAATCTTATTCATACAAATCGTTTTTTTAACTATGTTAAAATTAAAAATTTAACTCAGTTTTCAGCAATTATTCAATATTTTATGGAATTTTAGTTTTCATTTTGATCTTTGTAGGCTTGAAGATGTTTTATGAAAAATACAAATTAAAATAATATAAAACTTTCTTTTAAAAATTTTACAATTTAATAACAGAATGAAAATAACGGGAGAGGTAACTCAATAATTTCTGAAATGTTATGGCATTTATTAATTTTTATTTTTAATCTCTATTTTTCATATTCTTTTTGGGTACCTCCACAAATTGTGAATTTCACAATTACTTTTTTTAACAAAATTAGGAATTAAAACGTAAACGTTGCTTTAAATATTTAAAGAATGACATGCAAAATAGGCTATGAAATTTTAGAAACGTCTTGAAGAGACTTGAATCAGAATCAAAGTGTGGTTTCTGTCGTTTTCCATGTAAGGGGAATAATCCAAAACACTTTTTAACTTCTAAAATCAATACGACTCCTCGTATATTTCGATAGGCAATATATTCATCAATTCTTAACTAAAAGAAATTAGGGCGACAGTTCTTTTTAAAAATATTTGTAAACTTTCTGAATTATAACAAAATGAAAACAATTCTTTTAAAATTTTATTAGTATACGAACTAAAATTTCTTTAGACTATAATGTCCTTAATTATTATTATTATTTATTCCAGCAATTAAAAGTTTATCAAATTAAATTATATCAGTGTTCTATTGCATTTTTTATTTTACTCTTCTAAGCAGATTTTCGGATAGTGTCGTAAAATTTAAAATAAAAAAAGTAGATGATTTATATTCCCCGATGAGTCCTGCGTTTAACTAATAAAAAATAATTTGTAGCCGATTAAAATTTATTAAAATTTCATGGGTTTACGTGGAAGGGGGAGGTAACAGAGTTAAAAAATATTTTCACCAAAATTTTAAAAAAATAATAATTTAAAAAATAATTTCATTTATTTGTGAATGAATACTGAAAGTTTCATTAAAATCCGACAATTATTTGATTTTTGCGAGAATTTTCAAATTAATGTGTTTGTCACCGAATAAAAGTGAATTTTTTTGGTTTGAAAATTTTAGATTAGAATCAATATAATTTTGGTTTGAAATACACCTGAGTAGTTTGCTTACTGAAGATAACAAATGTAATCTCTTCGCTTTTAATTAAAGCTAAATTGAACGCTTCACAAAAGCATTTTTATTTATTAAAATTTATTTAAAACGTAGGTATCGAAAATGAGTGGAGGTACCTAATTTAATATAATGAGATTAGTGTAGGCGAATAATATATTAAATCAAAATTGTTAGTACATTACTAACAATTTTGATTTAATATATTTTTTATTTTACCTATGTTTCTCATGATAAGATAATATTGTATTTAAAATATATTTTAAGAATTATTTTTTTAAAATTACAAATAGATTAAAATAAAATAAAAAGTAATGGTAATTAAAGTTGATCACAAACTCACAAAAATAAGAAATATTTTAATTTAAAAAAGACACTTGCAGCTCATTGGCGAATTGTTTCCAGCATGATTTAATCTCTCATACAAACAATTGCATTTATCTTAGATGCACCCGTCCCGTCCAATCCCTATGCTGCATTTTTTTTTTGTCTATCTACGCCCGTCCTCTCGATCTTTCTGCTTTACTCTTTACGTCTCTTTCTCTTTCTCTTTCAGTATCCGTGGTATCAATCGTGACACATTGGCACAAGCGTATTAATATATAGAAGATATATTCTTTATGTAAAAGTATGGGACAAAAGTCAAAAGTGAGAAAAAAATTATTTAATTAAAATAAGTACCTCTACTTTTTTTAGTTTTAGTTTAAAATGAATTTGGAAAAATAAAAAAGCTTTTTTAAAGTTTTCATTTTATCTTTAATTTAAGCAAAATAACAATAGTGTATTTTTTTAACAAAAATTATATTGATGGAATCGATTTTTTTCTTTCTTTTTCTAAAATAGCTAATTAGCACCCTTTTTAATTGTCTTTCATCGCAATGCAATTTTATTAAAAAAATATCTTCCAAAAATAAAATAGACTTTACTGTAAGTTTATTTAAGAAATGTTAACTGATTTAAGGTATAATTAATCTGATTTGAAACAAGTAATATTTACTTTAGGTAAAAAAAGTAAAAACCAGATTTTAAAACGAACGTTAGTAGTAATGTACGTATCTTTCAATGGGCACGTTTTATACACATGGAAAAAATTAAAAATTATTTTAAAAATCTTTGAGCATGCTCATTTGTCTTAAACTTTTCAATTTTTGCTTAGTAAATATAGTCTTCATTTAATAACTTGATAACCGAACGCAAAGTTTTGATGAATTTTAAAAAGATTTTTGAAACCATAAACTATTATAATTAAAAAAAAATGAAAACAATTCTTATAAAACTTCATTATTCATCGTAATGTTTTTTTCTTTAGACAATGATGTCCTTAATATATTAATATATTATTTTTGAAAGCAATTAAAAGTTTATCTAATAAAATAACGTCATAGGTTTTATGGCATTTTTTATTTTATTATTCGAAGTAGATTTTCAGAAAAGTGGCAATTGTTTGAAAAAAATGGAAGGTTTGCGTTCTCCAAGAATTCCTGCGTTTAACTAATAAAACAAAGTTTGTGAAGAGAATTTAATTTCTAGAAATTTCAATAAATTAATTTATGGAATGGGTGTAACAGATGTAAAAAATATATTTTTAACAGAATTTTATAAAAAATAATAATTTCATAAATAAATTAATTTGTGAATAAGACCTGAAAGTTTCATTGAAATCTCACAATAATTTGATTTTACAAAAATTTCCAAATTCATGTTTTTCTCTGGAAACAAAGGCGCTAAAATTCCCATAGTCAGCTATGGTCCCACGCTGACACAAGAAGAAAAAGATTTTAACCAGTGTTTCGAACTTGCTAGAAAGGATTAAAATATTAAAATTTACTTTCGCTACTGCTGGTATTACAGGCTACAGAAGTGGTGAACAAGTAACTTGCAGGATTAGAAGGAGATAACTCATAACTTCCAATCTAAGCTTTACGGAAGGAATGAGGATGATATACCCCAGTATTGTAATAAATGGTTCGGTTCGAAATTCCTAGCACCAGAAGAAAGCTGGAGCGTATAACGGCCGAAACATCGTACAAATGGCAACAAAGATGAGGACAATAGTCCGAATAATGTTATTACTGTAAATTCTACCTTATCTCAGAAATATAGACAAAAACTAGGAAATTATATAAATAGGAAATATTTTAGTTTTTAGAAGAATTGTTTTCATGTTTTTTAATGATTTAGAATAGTTTATAAAATGTTAAATCTTTTAAAATTTTGTATTAGTTTGTATCAGTTAAGTGATATTGTTATTGAATTAAAACTGTATTTAATTATCATAAATGGAAATATTCAATTTAGCCAGTTAAACTGTAAATTGATGAGAGGTTGAGGCAACCTAGTACTGAGCTTACGTTCATAAAATCTAGGTACCATAACTAATCCAAATAATTACCATGAAAGTATTTATATAAAAGGCGCATGAATGATACATTAAAAATTCAACAATTCCAGTATTTTTTAAAAATTGAATTTATTCTGTGTGCCTTGACAAGGTTTTCATTAACTTCCAATTTGTATTAACGCCTTATTAATACACAAGGGAAACTCATATCAAAGAAGATACATTGAACCCTCGACATACAGCCGTCTAAGACATTACTACATTTTCGAAAGTGATAAAAACACATCTTGAAGCTGATGTAGTCAAAGGTGGTAATAAGGTTTTTGAAACTGATATCAAGAAGAGATTTTGCAGCTTGCGAAGAGAGTGACCAAAGATGTTGTTATTGCTTGAAAATTGATAACAAAGAGAAGATATGTTGTACTCTTGATATACAACGTACAAATCCGTTAATACAGTTTGGAAATTGATGATCAGACCTTGTTTTTATGATGCGCAATGGGGAAACATACCTTTTTGTTATCTGATTACAACATGTATTAGCGTTTTTGACAGTTGCATGCACCATTTGCATCATGTTTTCTCTGTGGTATTTGTTTCCAAACCGTTCATCCATTGTTATACGTTGTATGCAACATGTACTCTTCTTATCCGTTTACGAACGCATTAACGATTATATATGCTGTATGCACACTTTGCTACATGAGTTTTCAACTCGTATTAATATATGTATGATGAATGCTCAATTTGCATCATGTCGTATCTGTTTATCGTACGGAACAAATGAATTATTTTCTGAAATTGGCAGGATAAGAGAATACGCGTCACGAAAAGAATTTCTAAACTCATTTCTATTATCATTTTTGTGTCGCGTTTGCCACATGCAAATGAAGTTCTTGCAACAAATCACCAGGTGAATTCCAATCAAAATATTTCTTACTTCAATCGATCATAAATATAAACTAGTTGTAGTTTTAAAGGTAAAAGCTTTTCTAGTTTCCAACATTTCCTTATAAAGACTAATTCAATATACCTTTTGCTAATTAGTTAAAACATCACTTGCTTGCCGTGATGCACACGTAACCGTTTAATTAGGATAGTCATTGTTTGCAACAGACTGTTTCTGGGAAAAATTATTAATACGACTGAGCATAGCATCTCTTTTAATGCTCCATTCCCTTCTTTCATTTAAGCCTTTCTATATCTCTTCTTTTCCTTTACTCATTCTTCTGTCGTCTTTGCTACTTACCATACTAACTCTTTGACGTGGACCCAAAGTGGCGGCCAAAGAAGGGAAACACGGAACACGGGTTAGAGGTAAAGAAAGATATATTAAACGGAAAGGTCACAAAGAATAGTGTAAGAGTAAGCAGAGCTTACTATCCAGTGGTGTCCGATATTGGTAGTCATAGGCGGCTGCGCACTACTGGTGCTACAATATTTAGTCGGCCTTCCTACTTAAGGTGAAATGTGACACAAGGTCACTTATGTGGCTCTTCCGGGCCACATAAGTGACCGGCCAAAAATATCTGTCTATTTGTCCCCAGCCGTGACTCTACCATTCGGCGCAGCCACGACTGGGTTAGTGCTCTCTGGCCGACAGCTGACAGTGACAAAGATAGCAGTTCTGGTGCTACATTATTTAGCTGTCTCTCCCAGTAAGGGCAACATGTGACACATGGTCAGTTTATAACTGGGATTTCTGGGCTATATGGCCTGGCCAAAAAATGGCTGTCTATTTTTACCCAGTCGTGCTTCTACCCTTCGGCGGAACCACGACTGGGTTATTGCTCTCTGCTCGGAGGGCAGAGAGCGCCCTCTACCCAAAGACAGAGAGACGACAGTGTCATAGCAGCAGTAGCAAAGTGCTGGCGCTACTCCCATAATACTACCATTCACATAGTAATATAGTACTGGAAGAGTCCAAAATGTAGGTAAGTATCAGTCTCCCAACACCCCGCTTCCAAGAGTGTTTCTCTTTTTTTTTAAGAAAAATAAAAAAGTAAAACTGTTAATACTTCTTCCTCTTGGGATTTACGTCCAGTGGTTGAGTAAATTTTCTCTTTCTCCCCAAGCGTCGTATTTCGGGAGAGACTTGGGGCGTGTCAAGATGGAAATGTTCGAATATTACGTCGATCGACTCTTCGCAGATATTTTGTGGTGATTTCTATGGCGTTTGTGGGTGTTTTTCGGTCCCTGGACAATATAGACCAGGTCGCCAATTCTCTATTTGATGTTGCCTACTTCCCAGAATGTAATGTTGTTTTTGTAAGCCTTAAAAAGAACGTTGTTGCCAGGATTAAAGTATTTCTTAGGGAGTGGGACGGTTTTCTTGAACTTCGCTTGCCGTGGAATGAGTTTATCAAAGACGGACTTGGTCTTTCTTGCGAACATTGTTTCTCTGATTGTAGTAAAGATCTAGATGCGTGAGCTATGGCTTTTCGGGAACCATCTGGCATTTTATGGAGAATGCAAGCACCGATGCCGTATGGGCTTGCATCACTTGCGAATATGATGTCGGGATTAGGGTCGTAGCGTGTGAAGGATGTAATGTTTTCTTAAATCTTTTCGAATGCGTCTTGGCATACAGGTGTCCATAACCAGGCTTTATTCTTTTTTAAAAGTTCGTTGAGATGTCCTCTCAAATTCTGCATGTTCTTAATGAAACCTTGCTAGAAGTTGGCAAGGCTGAGGAAGCTTTGTAACGATTGAACGGTAAATGGGGCCGGCATGTTTCTAATCGCATTAGCTCTTTCTGGATCCTGCCGACGACCATCTCTATTTATAATGTGACCTAGGTATTTGATCTCTGGTAAGAAAAAGTCACACTTTGCTTCCTTAACTTTAAGCCCGTATTCTTGTAACTTCTCCAATAGGTTTATTATATGGTTCCGGTGCTCTGCCGTCGTTTTACTGGTCACCATTATATCATCCAAATAGGCTGTTGCGTAGTCAAGGTCTCCCAGCATGGCGTCCATGACCTGCTGAAAGATTGCAGGCGCAACCTTGACCCCAATAGCCAGTCTGTTATATTTGTACAGACCTTTATGTGTGTTTATGCAGAGCAATTTGGAACTTTCTTCATCCACCTCTATCTGAAGGTATGCGTCTGAGAGGTCTATATTGAAAAAGATGTTTCCGCCATTCATTTTGTTGAAGATTTCTTCAGGGCTTGGGAGGGGATAATGGTGATCCAGCAAGGCATCGTTTAGCCCTGTGGAAAAATCTGCGCATACTCGTATTAGGTTGGACTTTTTTTTACATAGACCGTAGGTGCTGCCCATTCGTTTAAATCTGTTTTTGATAAAATACCCGCTTGTTCGAATAATCTAATTCTTTGTTGATCTGCTCTAGAGCAGCGAAGGTGACATTCCGTTTGTTTTTGAAAACTGGTCTTGCACCATCCTTTACCTTGAACTTAGCTTTTAATTTAGGACATTTCCCAAGGCCGCCAGAAAAACATGGGGAAATTGTTGTTTGAGTTCCTTTTTGAGATTTTCTGAATTGGACGTTGTACTTTCTATTTTTCGGCAAAAAATGCTCCTTGGGCAATCCCATAGACTTTTTTCTATCCAATCCTTTCCGAATAAATCATCCGAATTTTTTAGTACGTAGGCTTTTTGGTAACTCCATTTAGTGTTACTGTAAGGATCACCTCGCTTAAGATGGTAATATTCTCGCCAGTTACGGATTTGCTGTTTTATCCGACTTTAATAGGGTCGGCTTGTTTAACGTTCGCCAAGTACGCCAGTTGATGTTCGATAGGTCAGAACCCCAATCAAGCTGGAATTTTTATAGAGTTATTGAAAATATCGACAGTCACATATTTTCTTAAATTCTTATCGACTATGTTGTCTGATTGGGCTTGCCTAATTTTTCTTTTGTGTTTACTCGTTTTGTTGGCGTACCAGCACTGAGTTAGGTTATGACCATTTTTATTGCAATTTTTGCAATTATATTTTCTTCTTGGATGGACAGAATTTCATCCAATGCCATTTTCCACAATGGCAACATGGTCCGGGAGGTTTCTTTAGCCTATTCGTGTTTTGTTTATTGCGGGATTTAGAACATGATATTTGCCTTTTGTCTTTTTTGCGGAGAATAAGAGGTTGGGTTACTTCTGATTTTTCTAATATGAGCCACACCTGATTCCTCGATCGTTTTTGAGTCACACTGGCCAGAAATTACTCTTTGACAATCCTCTGCCAAGTTTTGGAAAGTAAATCTCTGTTCGTTTTCGAGTTTGGTAAGTACCCTACGTCTGACCTCGGCGTCTTCTACTGATACTAGACCTTGTGTGAATATTAAATACTTGAAATCGTCGGCAGTTAGCTCGGCCATTCTGAAATCATTACAGAGCTTGTTTACCGACGCTGCAAACGTTAGAAAACCTTGCTGGTTGTCCTTGACTGTGTTTAAGCATTTCCAACGTTTGTGGAACAAGGTTATGTTAGGCCCGAATAGTTCCGAAAGGAGCTTAATAGTCACTGAAAAATTCAGGTTCGTAGTTTTCTTGGGTAATATGTAGTCTATGAACCTACTATGCTCGATAGTTCCCAGTATTCTTAATAACAGACATACCTTTTTCTCACTAGGTCATTGTTCACAGTCTACGTTGAAAATATCTAAATATATCTCCTTTAAAAAGCCTGGAATGTTTTGTCTTTCTCTGGTACGTATTCGAATGTTTCAACCTAGTTGTGGATTGTATTCTGGGAAAATGTCGTATCTTTTTCCAGAGTTTTTAGAGCTGTTAAATGAATTTACAAGTAATTCTTCAAGTTGTTTTTACTGTAATTCTGTTTTCTGAAGTGTAAATTGTTGGAATTCTATTTGTTGTTTATGTAATTCCATAAACAATTGTTGCTGTCTTTCGTCTGATTTTTGTTGGTAGAGTTGCTGTCTTTCTTAGCTTTTTTGTTTTTGTTTTTTTGTTGTTGAAGTTTCTGTTCTGTTTGTTGGTCCGACTGTAATTTGAGGGATCTTTCTTCCAATTTCTGCTGTTTTTTATCTGATTTTTGTCGGTGGTTCATCTGGACCTTTAACATTTGGACTATTATTTTTAGAATTTTTTCATATTTAGAAAAAAAATATGACAGTGGTTTTATATGTAGAATAAAGAGATGAAAGATCACAAAAAAAAATAACAGCAATTACTGTTGCTTTGAAAACCTGTGTGCCAAGAGGAGAGTACACAAAAAAAATCTAGACAGATTTTTTCTATTGTAAAAAAAAAAAATGGACAGACAAAGGGAAAAAAATTTCTTGGTAGGCGCTCAACAGTTCATTTGCATAAGTATTTGCAATTAAGCAGGTTTTTTCTCTTTTCTTTCCTTCGCCGGAGAACTTTTGTAATTGTTGACAAAGAAAAGTTTTTTTCCTTTTTTTTTTTTAGAAGTGTGGGGGGAAGAATATCACTTAGACAGTAAAAAAATAAATAAATGCATTGCATTTTTTCCCTACTTTTGGGAGAACTATCATTTTTTTTTTTTTTAGAAAAACTCACCTCGGTGAGGGTAATTTTATGCACGAGTTTTTTGTAGGAATTCCAATCAATTCCATAAAATTTTAAACACTTTGCTGAATTCGCAACTTGGTGAATAGTTTTTTCGAACTTGAGTGAAACGTAGTACTTCGAGCTTTTGAGTTTATCAGTTTGCTTTGTGCACAAGCTGGGTTTTTGTAAGCAGTCGTTCTCGATACTCGGTTACTCGTTTATTGTTTGCACATACTTGAGTAACCTTGAATATTATTTGTAAAAGATAGCTGTGTATTGCGTTTCGTTCGCTGATGTAGTAATGCCAGCTCAAATTCTAGTTCAAGACTGATGTGGGAACCAGTTGGTTAAAACGAGTCCTCTGTCGCTGCTGGGGCTTTGGGATTTCGGCGTGGGTGCGTGTCTCCAATCCTATGTCGCAATTGATGTGAACCCAAAGTGGGGGCCACAGAAGGGAAACACGGAACACGTGTTAGAAGAATGATATATTAAGAAGAAAAGTTAAAATAATAGGGTAAGAGTAAGTGGAGCTTATTATCTAGAGAAGTCCAATATTGGTAGTCGTACGCGGATGACCATTACTGGTGCTTCAGTATTTAGTCAGCCTTCTCACTTAAGGCGAAATAAGACACAAGGTCATTTTTATGTGGGTCTTCCGGGCCATATAGCCCGGCCAAAAATATGTGTCTATCATTCCCCAATCGTGATTCTAACCTTCGGCGGAACCACGATTGGGTTAGTGCTCTCTGCTCGGAAGCAGAGAGCGCCCTCTACCCGCAGGCAGAGAGCTGAGAGTGTCATAGCAGCAGCAGCAGCAGCAAAGTGCTGGCGCTACATTATTTAGCTGTCCTTCCCAGTAAGGGCAACATGTGACACATGGTCAGTTTATAACTGGGATTTCCGGGCTATATGGTCCGGCCAAAAAATGTCTGTCTATTTTTACACAGTCGTGCTTCTACCCTTCGGCGGAATCGCGACTGGGTTATTGCTCTCTGCTCGGAAGCAGAGAGCGCCCTCTACCCGATGTCAGAGAGCTGACACTATCATAGCAGCAGCAGCAGCAGCAAAGTGCTGGCGCTACATTATTTAGCTGTCCCTCCCAGTAAGGGTAACATGTGACACATGGTCAGGTTATAACGTTGATTTCCGGGCTATGTAGCCCGGCCAAAAAAATGGCTGTCTATTTTTACCCAGCCGAGCTTCTACCCTTCGGCGGAACCACGACTGGGTTATTGCTCTCTGTTCGCAAACAGAGAGCGCCCTGTACCCGAAGGCAGAGGGCTGACAGTGTCATAGCAGCAGCAGCAGCAGCAGCAGCAACGTGCTGGCTCTACATTCATAATACTACCATTCACGTAGTAATATTGTGCTGGAAGAATCCATGATGTAGGTAAGTATCAGTCTCACAACACTCTTTTAATCATCTCTTTTCCATTCTCTTCTATTCAGATCTTTCTTGATCTTCCCGCTTTCCCCACATTTTTTCTTTTACTTTTCTGTATTTCCTTTTTATTCCACTTGTCACGCAAACTGTTTAAATCCTCTGTCTTTTCGTCTCTTTTTTTCAGTTCTCTATTTTTTGTTCTCCTCCACTACACACATGAAAGTCTACTTTTTCTTTGTCAGTTGCCATATTATCTCTTTTAATCCTTCTCTCCTTTTGAACAACGAATTCTTTTTCTTTGTTTTCTGTTTCTTTTTCTGCATTTAAGACATCATCTTTAATACTTTCTATTTCTTTTTCTATAAGCATTGTCAATCGAAAGAAATCCACATTGGGCCACAAAGGTTAGAAGGCATTTTTGGCTGAGGTTACTAATCGGTATCAAATGTATTTTCCCAGTAAAGGCCAATCAGATGTCAGTTCGTATCCCATTATAGAGAAAAGGGTTGTGTATGTATCTAATGAAAGGACGTCGATACCTTAATATAAGTAAAGAAATTAAATATTCATCGCTTTTTATTTAAGCTTTCTAATACATGCATATATATCTATATACGTGTGTGTTTGTGTGTTCGCGTAACATACACATAATTGCTAATTTATAAATGTACGTGTGTCATGCATATATATCTGTATGTTTTATTGTTATGATATCTATCAAAAAGGAGGGAGAGTGTAAACGTTTTTGTTGTTGTTAACAACATATTTTCATTAAAACATGATGCACAGACATATATATATATATATACATACACGCACACAAACACACACACACACACTCACACACACTCACTCTCTCATGCACACACAGACACAGACACAGACACACTCACACACACACATACACACACACACACACATATATATATATATGCGCATCTACGTTCCAGATATTTGTTGCCGAGTGTCCCAATGAAAACTGTTCTCTTGTAGATAGATACATTATTGTTCACCGATTTACCCGCAACTTGTGTTTTCTTATATAATTTTTCATCCAGAAGGTGAGAAGTAGTCACTTCTCTCACTGTTTTCATTTAGAGTTATTTACCCGGATACATAGACTTCATATAGTAGTCTTATTCTAGATAATTGTACTAATAGAGATACACGTAGCTGAATAGATATATAAACTACGATAGATAGATAGATAGATAGATAGATAGATAGATAGATAGATAGATAGATAGATAGATAGATAGATAGATAGGTGTACTACAATCGAACAAACTGGATGAAAAGATTTGTAAAAAATACATCTCTCGGCTAATACAATAATATAGTTAGTGGAATTGATTAGATCAATAAGAAACGATCTCGGATTGAAAATTAAACTCATAATTTCTTAGAAATTGGTTTACTTTCGTTTCAAATACGAAATCTAACAGATCTGAGCTCTCGTGGATATTCAAACGAGACGATGGGCATTTTTTAAGAGAACAATTGAACTTTGCTGGGCTGTGACGCTCTCTAAGTTTGAACGGTGTAAAGCACTCCGGATCAAAAATAGGTTTCTTCTACAAAAGTTTGATCACTGATAGAGAGCCCATCCTCCTTATGAAATCTCTCGAATGTGCAGGCCTGTAGTCGTAAGTTTGAAAAACGGGACGTCTAATCAATCGCGGGAACATACTATATATATATATATATATATATATATATATATATATATATATATATATATCAGTCCATGCAAGCCAGTAAGCCCACGAATATACAAGAAGTTAGTGAGCGTGAACGAATAAGAAAAAAGAGAAACATTATTAAGGAGCGAGAACAATAAAAGAAGAGGAATCAAGAAGCAGATAGCGATTGACATTAAATTTGAAGTTTTGAAGATCAAAGTTGACTGAAAAGCATGGAACCGGAAGAGAGTTCTGCAATCGAGAAGTGTGAGAAAAGAAACTGTTATCATAGAACTTACGGTTGTATTTAGCCAGTTAAACTTTAAATTGATGAGAGCTTGAGGCAACCTAGTACTGAGATAACTTCATAAAATCTTGGTACCCTAGCGAAAAGCTCATCCAAATAATTACCATGAAAGTATTTATAGAAAAGGCAAATGAAAGATACGTTAAAAAGTAAAATGAATGAGGCCGAAACGCCAGATCAGGATGAATAATATTGCTGAGTTTTTAGATTTTTATCAAGAACCATTAAGTATGCAGTAGTAACAGCAGGCCATATGTGGCAGCAATATTCAAAGTATGGATGAATGGTAAACTTATAGATATGTAAGATAGATTCTGGAGAGAAAAGTTGTCTAGCATGACACAGTGAACCAACATTCTTAGCGGATTCAATATATTCTTTTCGCTTCATATCAGCCGTGAATGTTAACCAGAGAAGGCGCAACGTTTAGTATCAGTCATGCTGAAGGGGATGCAGGAAGGGGTATTTCAGGTGATTAATAGAGAGGAGTTTTTTCTTTGCTTTAAAATGGTATTTTATGCAATGAATCCAATTTGAATTCGAACACGGCTGTCTGAGTTTACATTCCGAGCTGATATCCATTGCATAAAAACGCATATTCATTTTAAAGAGAGTGGGATCGATTAAAATTATTTGTCTTCTGCACATGTAGATCTTTTGCAATGAAGAAAAGATGGCATATATAAAAAGGTACAAAAACACGGAAGCAAGAAGAAAAAATGCGACGAAAACTCAAAAAAAAAAAAAAAAGAGAAAGAAAATGGAAAGCACAAAATATATGGCATTTGTTTGTATTGCAAAAAGGTTTGAAGAAAAAGATTAGAATGTCTGGGACAATGCCACTATTACTATTACTGATTGGTGATCAGTTAGTAACACAAGTTCGAATTTACCAATAGTGATACAACGCTAAGCAGCAACATAGTTGTTAAACATTGAGACATAAATACATCATGCAGTACTTTGCTCATGTATCTACCAATCCCGTGAAATACAACTTCTATAGCCTCCTATTTTACTATCTGTAGTAATTGTAGGAAAGAACATAAAACACACGATACACCAAAGAAAAAGAGATAAATATGAAGTTCCCTGCTGAGAATAAGCAACTTAATAATAAACAATAAAATATAGCTTGATCTCAGACAAAGCGCGGTTAAGCGACAACTTCCTTGTAAGAGAATGATCTTAATTTCGCTAATAATTTAAAGATGTTTGTTAATTATAGGCATTTGCATAAATAGATAGGGTTAAAGAGTCATTTCAATGTATGAGAAAGCGTTTAATAAATTATCGGGCCGAACAAGAAGTTTAGCAAGAGAAAATTAACATGTTTAATCATTTGGTAGGATTTTCAGAAGTCGGTCGAACCAAAAACTTTTATGAGTGTGCGTACGCATAGGTGAGGTATGTTGGGTTATCTATATAACTGTACTTAGTACATGCAAAATATATTCTCGCTTTAATTGTTTCCAACTTCTATAAATAAACTTCACCCATATAATTTTTTTTTCATTTTTTATTGATACTTTCAGTTGTCTTGATAAAACTCATGTAATGTAGAGAAATTCCAATACAAAAATTTGCAACATTCATCTGTTTTTTCACATCAGTTTTTTCACATCAGTTTTATCAATGACACACAAAAAACGCAAACATGCGCGCACACACAAACTGCGATGAATAAACTGTCATCTAAATATACGCATAAAATGAAAAGAACAGTGATATCTCATTTTAACAGATATATTTACTAAAATTACACAAACATATCTTGAAATATGAAATATTAAATTTATTCAATAAATAAAATAAGTCACTATTGACTTCAACCACGGTCTCTAGAAGACTTCATTATTAGTGAATACCCATGTTTGAGTACACACTCCGTTTTTTAAGCTGTGTTTATTTCGTCTACCGTTATGCGCACTCAATAAAACTCTTCTCTTATAGATACGTACATTATTATGTACAGATTCATCCGCAAGTTGTGAAACATTTGCTTGACAATGAAGCTCTCCATAACCACACTGTCAAAACACACTTGATCAGATGGTGCAAAGTATTTCGTAGGTTAGGTTCGAATTCTTCCGGGACTCATATATAGAAATGATAATAAGGAAAAATAATCACTCCGAGCTAAAACATTTTTAAACAGAAAGAATACCTACTTCCTCCCACCCATTCGCTAACATATTTGTTTTCAGAAATCTTAACGCCCACCATGACAAGTGGCTAGAAAACTCTACCACTGATTTTGCTGGCATACATGTCATTAACATTGCTATTTTTCAATCTCTTACGCAAGTGGTGGATTTCCCCACGCGCTTCCCCAGTATCCCTTCAGGACACGCTTCTCTACTAGATCTCTGCTTCACCTCTGTCCCTGACTTATACAGCTTTGCCCTCTCGGTAACTCTGATCAGGCTGTCGTTTCTTTTAATATCTCTTTTCACTCTCAACCACCCCCAGGAGCTTCCTACTAACATAATTTCTTACTGCTACCAAAGAGCAAACTAAGATTTGTTCCGCGATTTTCTATGCGACGTCCATTGGGAAAAAGTGTTTAGTCTCCCCGTTGAGGACTGCGTCTCTGACGTCTCTTCCTGGGTGAAAACTGGTATCGATGCTTTCATACCGATCAGGAAGTTCCGCCCGCTCGGTCGACATTGCCCACAGGAATCACTTTTTCCGGCTATTTCGGAGCTACGCGTCAGTCCATAATAGGCACCTATTTGCCTCTGCTCGTAATTTGTGTAAGTAATGAATGAGGCTAAGCTGTTGCTTGCTAAGGATGAGGCAGCGCATAGCTGCTCGCAAGTTCGGATCCAAAGAATATTAGCGGCTTAGCAAACGTGTACTGAACAACAGAAAATCCTCCATTCTTCCCTTAATCAATAAATTTTAGGACTTCACGGCGTCTGTGGACAAGGCCGAGTGCTTTCCTCGTAAATTTTTGTCCAACTTCGCATCTGAGTCGTCTAGAGTATCCGCATCCGACTTCCTCCTTAGAACTGAAGCTCAACTGTGTGATGTTTACATAACCCCCACTCTGGTATCTAAGATAATTTCAAAAATTGTCCCCCATAAGGCGAACGAAGGCGACGGAATCCCGGTCATTGTCTTTAAGAAATGTGCCCCTGAACTCTCCTCTGTTCTCTCTAAACTCTATAATTACTGCCACTTTGTTTCCTGTTTTCCAGCCTACTGGAAGTCCTCTTCTGTGTTCCTGTATTTAATTGGATGAGTCCAAGAACCTTTGGACCCACCCAATTATCGCCCTATCAGCCTCCTACCAATTTTCAGCAAAGTGTTCGAGGCTATTATCAATGCTGAAATAGTTCAACATCTCGTTGCCCATAAAATTCTCTCAGACAGACAGTACGTACTCCATTTTGCCAGGTCTACTGCCGATATGCTTACGGCCATCACTGAGTACATATACAAGACCGTCAATGTTCGACGGTACTCCAAAGCATTTGATAGGCTCTGACACGCTGGCCTTCTGCACAAGCTACAAGATTATGGTATCACTGAACGATTGCTTGGTTTGATCCAATCTTTCTTATCAAACTGTATAATGAAGGGCGTCTTGAAAGAGCATGACTCCACATCCTACGACAGGAACGCTCTATCCTAACACCGACTCTCTTTCTGATCTTCACAAATGATCCCCCTGACGTGATCAAATCCCAAGTAGGCATCTACGCTGATGGCACCACTATTCGCTCCCGCATCAGTAAGAAATTTGGCGATACAGACAAACATAACCTCGCTGCTGATCTTGAGAAGGACCTCTACTCTGAGATAGACTGGGGTAAGAAATGGTTTGTAAATTTTAATGCTTCTAAAACGAAGCTGCTATCTGTCAGCCCTCCCCCATAAGCATGGACTAAGCGAATCTCCTCGAAAGCAATATTCTGCGCCTCCTCGGCCTCACCCTCTCTTCCAACCTCAAGTGGAACCATTACATTGAATCAATAGCTAAATCCACTACTAGGATGGTTGGGTCACTGTGTCAGGCCAGGAAGGTTCTTTTTCCGCCTGAGTCCATCTTATACATATGCAAATCAACCATCTAAACGTGCATTGAATACTGTTGTCATATCTGGTCGGACGCCCCAGCTATTCATCTCAATAGGCTCTAAAGGAGAATCTGTAATGTGATCGGTCCTGGCCTGGCAGCTCGACTCCAGGCACTTTCTCACCACAGCATGTGGTTTCCCTCTGTCTCTTCTACAAATATTTTGATGGCTTCTGTTCCGACGAGCTAGTCTCACTGACGAGCTTAGCTCACTGACGTCCTTCCACAAGAATCTACTCGAACAGCCAGATTTGCAACAAGGTCCCACTCTTTAAATTTTCCAAAGGCAGCTTCCACTTCTACTCTATTAGCTTCTTTTCTCGCACTTCCCGCTTGTGGAACTCCCTTTCGTACACTTGCTTCCCTAACGGCTACAATCTCCAGGAATTTAAATGTAATGTCCATTTCCATCTCTTTTCTACTTGACTACAGTCATTCTCTCGTCCTTTCCACATCACCCCGTGTATCTTGTTCTTTTCCTTTTTCACTCTACCTTCGCAACTGTCAAACACCAGTATTCCCATCCTTCTCTTGCCCTTTCTCTGACATCTCCTATAACTGGGTCGTCTTTCTCTTCACTCTCCTCCTGCTTAAACTTTCACTCTTCTCTTATGTAGCACCCTGTGCATCAGTAGCGGTACCGCCTTGCTTGGGGTGAAACAATTAAAAAAAGAAAAAGAAAAAAAAAGAAACCGAAATAGACGTGAAAATAATCACATAAACTCGTTGTTATTGTCAACAGTGTCTATCATTTTTGTAGCCCCGATTTAATGTTGTCAGTAAGCATAATGTAAGTCGCTGTAAAGTGCCAGTCATGGCGAATTCTAATCAATCAATTTGCCACAATTCCTGTATCATTTATTTCTAAAGACATATTCAATGGTTTTCTTTTCATAATCTCATCATGTCGAAAGTAGATAAATATTACACTCTATGTTCCATCTACTTAAAATGAATTCTGAACATTCTGTATGGGAAAGATGAAAAACTATGCCATTTATCCTGGGCAAGGAGACATGGCCCAGTAGATATAGACGTCGGTTAGCTCCTGTGACTTGACCCAAAGATTTGTGAGTTCAATACCAGGCTACAGCCCTGGTGAACAAGTAAGTTGCAGAGTTAGAGGGAGATAACTCATGACTTCTAATCAAAGCTTTACGCAAGGAATGAGGATGATATATCTCAGTGATTATAATAAAGGGTTCGGTTCTAAATTCCTAGCACCTGAAGAAACGTCGTACAAATGGCAACAAAGATGAGGACGATAGTCTGAATAATGTAAATACTATATATAAAATATGTTTAGATATTTAGCACTTTAGATACTTTCTTTACAAACACTTACCAGTGTATCCCTGTCTTACTCTTTTTACATACAACACACATACATACAAACAGCTAACTAGCTAGCTAGCTAGCTAGATAGATAGATAGATATGAGTAGATTCAGAGAGTTGACTGATACCAAGAGAGAATGAAGACGCTTGCTTTGAAATAATACAAAATAATTGTTTATTCTGCTTATTTCGCCGAAAATCGAAACTAAACCCCGTCTTCCAACATTTTTTGAATTTTGTCACCGTCGTAGATTCTAATTTGATGAATTCATAAGCTGTGCTTTCGTTCTTTGCTTTTCACAGAACTTTTATGGTATAGTGATATTAAATTAATTATTCAGTATGTCTTTTTGTCATTTTAAACGTTAGTTTTAGTGAATGCTCATATTTGAGCAGAAGCATCGTTTATTTATTGAACAGTATATTTATTTCTTTTACTAACCTGAATAATTCAGAAATCTTAAAGAAAAATATGCGTCCTCCGTTAAGATTTGAATTTTCTTCTCTTCTGGACATAGAGTAACCGTCGTTAGATCCGATGAACCTTAGCAGTCTCTGCCACTGAGCAGCCCATCAGGCAAAATCTGAACAAAACCTTTAAGCGAAATCCTTCTCATCATAAATTCTTCGGAATGTTCATATATGCTTAGCTTCGTATCCAAACATAAACAAACTATTTTATAAAATAGTGGATTTTTATTTATAAATCCGACAGATTTTTATCATTTTAAACGTTACTTTTAGTGGATATTCATATCTGAGTAGACGCTCTGTTTATTGATTAAATGGTATATTTCTAGTTTTCTACCTCAGGGCATTATTGTCTACGTTGATTTCAATAAATCAATCTTTAATAGAATTTATAAAAATGTTTAAATGTACAATTATTAAAAAAATATGTTTTTTTTATATATGAAAAAAGAATGCAAGAAAAAGGAATTAATTAATAAAGCAAATTCAAATAAAACTAAATAAATGAAAGATCAAATTACTTATTCGATATAAAACTCTTTCCAACGAATCTATTTGTCCACAGACGAAGCAAGAGTTCGAAGATCAATCGGCCGAGACTTCAACGCTTCTACGAGATATTTCCTAATGGGAAATTAAACATTTTTAAGCGAAGATAATAGGAAGAAGAAAATGCAGTTATTGTCCGGGGTTGACTGGACAACGAGCGATGAAGCCAGTTTAGAATTTGAATGAAGAATAAGAACTGTCCAAAACTGTAAGACCTCTGAGCTGAAAAGGTATAGTCACTTTTAAATGAGTGTCATTATTTATGTCAACGTCTCACAGACCTTTTCCATCTGATGGGAATTGACCCACGTTCTTCAGTTACTGTGTTTGTCGACTTTGGCAATAGAATCGGGTGACGGAATGACGTTAAAAGACGGAAATAGGGGTTGGAAAAGGAAGGGAAAAGAAGGAAATGTGAAGATAACTGTAAAGAAGCGTATTGCATTTTCTCAAAGACGATAAACAGTTTGATGCGGCTCAGGGGTTGTATAAGAATTTGGAGAATAAGAAAGGCCGAAGTCCAGAATTGTATTACGGACAAAAACATGAACAGAGGGTCAGAAAGCAGAATGGTGGGGCGAGCATGCGCATAATACAGCAGTCAATGTCCAACGGATATAACGGAAAAGATAGAAAGAGATTTGAAAAGGAACTATTCGCGGTTTGCGGTGATCTTCTTTGATCTGACTTGTCACAAAATGAGAACCTAAGCTCTTCACGAGACTGACCAACGCTCACCCAGAGCGCTGGAAAAGTGACAGACGGTTGACTTGAATAAAGTCGAAAATCGTTCCTTATCTTCCTTATTTACTCAACCTCCGTTGCTTCCCGTTCCGGGACGGCTGTGGCAAGAACGGACGCGAAAGCATCCGGTCGACGCCAGTGTGGGATGCGTGCGCACCTCGCGACTGCCCTCCTAAACCCCGTATTCTCATTCCCCACTCCAATCCAGAGTTAAATGATCCACACATATATAGTCGCATCAGTACGACAGGAGTGGCAGGATAAGATGACCTGTAGTCTTCTTAGATAGTCAAGATGAAACAGCACAAAGGACATGTGCTTACTGAATTATAAAACTCAGATGTGATCGGTTATTGCCGATAAAATCCTCAAAATCACCACGGGTTTGGCTTAGTTTTTTGTTCTTTCCTGTTTTTACTGGTTTTTTTCTTTCTCTCTCTCTCTCTCTCTCTCTCTCTCACTTTTAACAATAATCCGTTCTTAACATTGATGTGTGTGTCTGTGTGTCTGCGTGTCTGTAAAATATATTTAGGCAAAACTACTTCTTTTAAACCAATTCTGTTACATTCAAAGGTTTTTCCGTCTCTTCCTAATTTTTGAATGAATTGCACACACAAATAAAAAAAAATTCGAAAAATGTCCAAGGTTCTTGTCTTTGCTCTGTTTTTGCTCGAGTATGTTTTATCATTTTAGCCCTAAGATGAACCCTTATGAAATTCAAATATAAATAGACACATACATGACTTATGTCATGTGTTCAACGGTTTCACTAGAAAAAGAATGCATTAAATACATCATTATTATTATTATTATTATTATTATTATTATTATTATTATTATTATTATTATTGTTATTAAAGATGACCGATATTAACGTTTTTTAATGTTCATGTTCCAAGGTGGCGTGTGTAGAAGATTCTGCTTGTTTCCCATATACAATGAAACATTTTTTTTTTTTTAATCGTATCACCCCAAGCAAGGCGGTAATGCCACTGATGTGCAGGGGGCTACGTGAAAGTGAAAAGATTGGAAAAGAGAAAGCCGGAAACCACATCCTAAACAGGGAACAAGGGATGAGCCTCTTCACCTGTTCAATAGACGTGGGTGGAGTGTGAACCGGGCGATAGTTTAGTCTATCTACTCCAATTGAAAAAAAAAAAGAGAAAAGGAAATGAGTGAAAAGATTGGAAAAGAGAAAGCCGGAAACCACGTCCTAAACAGGGAACAAGGGATGAGCCTCTCCACCTGTTCAATAGACGTGCAAGAAAAGAAACTTAAGGTGGAAGTGGCAGTTACATATAGCTATTTCAACAGCAAAATAGTTACCAATTTAATAGATTAAATTCATGTATTTAGGGACCAGGGGAAAAAAATTGCTATGAAAATATTTGTAGAAAAAACTGAGAGAAGCCAGATCACATCAGTGAGGAAGTGACTGAAGTCAAGATGCCTGGTCAAGATCAATCAAATTACAGACTTTGGATTTTGTCAAGAATCTCAAGATATACACCCAATCAGATATGGCAACAGTATTCAATGCACGGTTGAATGGTTGATTTATAAATGTGCAAGATGGATTCTGACGGGAACCTCGAGATGAATAGCAGGAGCACCCAACCAGATATGGCAACAGTATTCAATGCATGGACGAATGGTAGATTTATAAATGTGCAAAATAGATTCTGACATGAAAAACTTTCTGGCATGACACATTGACCTAAATTTCTTTTCAGTATATAATGCAATTGATTCAACATAGTAGCCCCACTTCATAACAGTAGAAAATATGAGGCCAAGAAGTGTAGGGTGTTGCTTTGTTAAATTTTAATATCTCCCTTGCTGATGGCAAGCAGAAAAGCTTCTCTGTAGTGATTAAATGACAAGTGGCATGAACCCACTAACATAATTCAATTGTTATATGCCACTGAACTGGTCACCGTTACTTGGCAAGCAAAATCAAAAATTAGTTCGAATATCACATAGAGGGATAATTTGGACTTATAAAAAATGTCCCATTCCTAAAGTTCTATATAATTGCAGTTTTTCTTAATTACTATTGGAAATATATATATAACCGCTTATACTATTGCACACACTGTCATACATGGTCAAGACCAAAGACGTCTTGGTTGATCAACGTAAAAGATTAGACAGGAAAGAGCACTGTAACATGTGTCAGAGAAGATAGTGATCGAAAGCAACGGTGGAGAACGGTGCTGTTAGCAAAGTTCCCCAACGGCCAATGACTACATGAACAACATGACATCACACACACACACAAACAAGGACACACACACACACACACACACACACACACACACACACACATATATATATATATAGAGAGAGAGAGAGAGAGAGTGAGAGATATAGAGAGAGACAATACATATATATTTTATCTAAACTCAACATTTGTTACAACTAAGTCTAATATAATTAAAAGACTTAATATAAAAAAAACAACATGCCAAGACTTTGGGGAATTTACTGTATCACCAGTAAGGGTTTCCAGAAAAATATATATTTGAGAAGCCCCGAGAAGTTTAAATAAAAGATTATATGAAAACAAAAGAGACATTTAAAAAAGACAACACATTAAACACAGCTCACTGACCACAAAAAATGCTACTTTAAAAGAGAAAACAATTCACTAAAACGAAAATGTTTAGAAAGTGCTTTAAACGCTAGTTCATCAGGTTCTTACGAAGTTTCACTTCTCTTGACAGATCTTCCGTCATCACCATGTGTGATATTTAAAAAGAAAAAGAATCGAAATGAAATTTACTAGATTTACTAGCCCAAAGCACACATATGAAAAAAATTAACTTTTCTAAATCTAAAATTCCAAGTGTCACTTGTTTATGTGCATGTGTAGTCACATCAACCTAAACAAAAAACTTAGTTCGATGAAGTCCTAAAAGACGAAATTCGTCAAATGAAAACTTATTCCACTCTGTCATACTCATTTCTTACAATATATATTTCGATAGAAGCTTTTTTTCTTTCTTCGTTTTCACTGTAGTGCTAATTACAACAACTATATAGCTCAAGCTCTTTTACCCCATACCTTTTCTGATCCAATAATTTAAGTAATAATTGAACATTGATTCTAAATTTTAATCCCCGAATTACTTCCACTAAAATGAAATTTAAAAAATAAAATGTTTTCTCTCTTGTTTGCTCTTCACTACTTAATGTTTCCTTATTTCTCAAACCATCTTTTTTACAATAACCTTAAGCTTTCCCTTCCTAGTTCTTTATTTATTAATTATTAACCAATTTCTTTATCTATCTAAATAAATGTGTGCGTGTTGGTGTGTATGCATGTAAATGCTTATATATACATATGTATATGTACGTATGTGTATGTATGTGTATATTTGAATGTATATGGGGGTGCTTGAGCGCACATGGGTGTATATACCTACGTACATGTGTACTTGCGTATATATATATATATATATATATATATATATATATATATATGTGTGTGTGTGTGTGTGTGTGTGTGTGTGTGCGCGCGCTTATATTTACATTTGCACATTTAAGTTATTTATACTATTTTATTCCGATATATTTATTATTTAATTATATTTTAAATATTAAATATATAATAATTATAATACTTGAATTTAAAAATTCAGTTATAATTTAGCATATTCCGATGTGTGCATGTATATATATGTATTTATACGTGTGCAGAAGTGTGTGTGTGTGTTTATGGATATATGCTTACGTATGTATGTATGTATGTACATTTTATCATAATATAATATGATGTTTTTATATTTTTATCTTTAATTTTATTTTAAAATTTAAAATTTTCTTCATTATAATTTATTTTTTAAAAAATTTTATATATATATATATATATATATATATATATATATATATAATTTTTTTCAGTTGTCCAGTACTTCACTCATATCATATGTTTTACTGTTTACTGATGCATTCGTGCCACTATAATCTACCTTATAACTGTATACCTATATCTACCTATATTTTTATGATTCCCCAAACAGTTAATTTCTTGGTCTTAGGTATATATTTTTTAAATATATAATTTTAATATATTTTTTAACATATTTTTTTAATATAATACATTTTTTTATATTAAAAAAATTATTTATTTATATCCGTTACCAATATCATCTTTCTTTTTCCGCTCTTTCCTTCTATTCCTGTGGTAGATTTTAACGTAAATTAATTTGATTTCAACAATAGTTAAACCCTATTTTATTTTAAACAATGTTTTTAAACTTTTGGCAAAACAGAATAATATGTCATGTTTTCTATTTTCTCTATTTCCTCTTTCCTCTTTTTCTTTTTATGTATCTATCCCTTTCTTTCCACCCTCATTGACTAAAAATTGTCTCGTCTGCATATCTAATTGCAGAATGGATATACATATTTCCCCTTTTACCTCTCTTTTCTTTTTCTTCTTTTTCTCCTCCTCTCTCCCTCACCCTCCCATTTTTCTTTCTTATTTCTTCCTTTTTCTTTGTTTTTAAGTAAACTTCCGGTGTATGAAAAACTTTTTGAACTTTTCCATAATGAAAAGGTAACTGACGAAAGGAACATACTTCGCAAAAATGTTCATACGACACATGTAATTTTCGAAATTTTATTTGAAAAAAATCAATATGTGTGTGTGTGTGTGTGTGCGCGCGCGTGCGTGCATTTGCGCTCGCGCGTGCGCGTGTGTACTATGAGTTGGGCTGTTAATATGTACATATATAAATAATGTTGCCTATGAACTTTGAAGCTGGAGTTGTTGCCCTAGATATCCATTACCGAATTCATATACTAGACTCTCGACATGAACGGTGAAGTTAGAGCTATTACCCTGGATGTCTTCAAAGCTTTTGACAGAGTCTAGCACACTGACCTTCTGCGCATACTACTGAGCTATGGTATAAACTGGACACTTGCTTGATTTGATCCAATCTTTCCTACCAAACCACGTCATGAAGTTCGTATTGAACGAGCATGCCTCTAGATCCTCTCATACGAACGCATGTCCCCCAAAGCAATATCGACAACTTTTCTGATCTTCATCAATGATCTCCCTGATGTGATCAGATCCCAAGTAGGCATTTACGCTGACGACACTACCATTTACTCCCGCCTCTGTAAGAAATCTGCCAAGGCTGACAAAGCTAACATCGTTGCTGATCTTGAAGCGGACCTCCAATCTGTGATGGACTGGGGTAAGAAATGGCTTGCAAATTTTAATGTTTCTAAAACGAAACTGTTATGCTTTAACCACTATAGACAATCTCTCCTACTCTTCATCAACATTGATCAACCTAGTCTCCCGGAAAACAATGCATTGCGCCTCCTCGGCTTCACTTTCACAATCGACCTCAGTTGGGCGACTACATTGAATCCATAACTAAATGTACTGCAAAGATTGTTGGGTCATTATGTCGGGTGAAGAATTTTTTCTCGTCTGAATCTATCTTGTACATATATAAATCACCCATCTGCCCGTGCATTAAATACTGCTGTCATATCTGGTCGGGTACCCCTGCTATTCATCCCGGAGTTCTCGACAAATCATAACAGCTTCTTTGCTCGTACTTCCTGTTTGTGGAACTCCCTTCCGTATACTTGCTTTCCTGGGAGCTATGATTTCAAAATATTTAAATGCAACATCAATCGCCATCTCTTATCTCCTTCCATCATTTTTTATCATTTCCCTGAAAACCACTGAATCTTGCTCTTCTCACTTTACTCTCACGTAACGCTCTTCAAACCATTATTCTATTCCTCTTGCTCATTCAGTATTGACATAACCTTTCGTTCTCCTCGTATGTAGCCCTCTGCGCACGACTGGCATTACTGCTTGCTTGTGGTGAAACGATAAAAAAAGAATAGGAATATTTAATTTAAACTGGCACAAGGAGACAATATGATTTCGACAGCCTCACATTTGTTCCTGTTGCGTGTGTATATGAAAGTTAAAATGTGGTTGGTCAAGAGCAAAAATCTCAGTATTCTAGTTGAATGGCGAATCCTATGCTCTCAACTCGCACCAATTACTCCAACATGTTCCGCATTATCAGTCAGTTCACTGAAGCAAGACATTGGCTGATTAATGTTTTCGGCTGCACAACAAAAATACCTAAAGACTGCGCTTGAACAATAAACTACAGAAGCAATTGCATTTGTCGCAAGGAGTGGGGTTTGCATTTAACCGTTCATCATTTCAAACAAATGGAAGAGAAACAAGAATAAAGAACAATATGAAACACTTTCTACTTGCGTCAGACTTTTTCATTACTATGTCTTGTTTATTTTCTTTTTCTTTTATTGTCTGGCAATTTTTTATATCTATCTCACTGTTTGCATCCGTTTCTTTCTTAATATATCAAAAAGCTATCTGATAATTTTTCAGGATCCAATACATATTATAAAAACAATCCTTGCACATTACTATTTCTTTCAATTTATAGTAAAATTTATAGTTATATTTATAAGAAGTTCTGAATACACGCACACACACACATATATATAGTTTATTGTTGTTGTTTTATATATATATATACATATATATATTTAAGCATTTGAAACATGCCAGGCCACATACACAATTCGCCGAAATCCTCGTCGAAAACACAACCATACTTAAACATGTAAACAATAAACAAAAACTAAAAATTCTCGAAGCCATATACATAAAACAGTTGAAACCTAACCTGAAGAAAATTAACTACGAAATCTCCACAAACATTCTTAAATGGCTATAATAGATAACAGAAGCGATTGGTTATCCCAGTGACTTTCCATACTTAATATTTTTCGTCCCCACTCTCGCGTGGTCATGTGTGACGTCATAAGCTGTAGTGCGATTTTCTCTTCTAACACGGATGCATGTGTTCGCCGTTGCTTTGAAAATCTTCCATGCAAACAAAATACACGACTAGAACTAGCGTTCGTCTGCGAACTGTTTAATACACTCAATACAATTGTCATCTTTGATAATGGCTGATGTAAGATGAAAGGTCAGAAAGGATTAAATAAAAAAAACATATATCAATATTATGATTTTATTTCTTCTTTCAACGATAATGCTATTAATCTTATCAGACGATATGAAAAGAATTTGCATAAAATAAATCGGCAAAACTTGTCTATATTATTTAATTAAACATGCACCAATAAAAAAATGCTGCCTAAATACACACACAATATATATATATATATATATATATATATATATATATATATATATATATATGAAGGGTACAGAAAAATCTTCGGTTCGATCAATTTCCCAAATCTGACCAAATAATTAAGCATCAGAATTATTTTTAATCTTTTCTTAATCTTAGTCCTGAGAACTTTTCAGTATACTTTCATGCACATATATCTTCATACACAGGCAGACAGACAGACAGACAGACACAGACACACACACACAGACACACACACACACACACACACACACACACACATATATATATATATATATATAATTACAATTGAAATGGCTATTATTTGATAAATAATGACAACAACTATCTGCTTAGTTGAATATTGCTTTCCGCACAGATTTATAAACGGTAGACATTTTGTATTAAATCTTCTGAAATTCGAAGCCTCAAATTAATCGTTACATTGCGAATCTGATGACTTCAAATGAGCCGTAAGGCGGATAAAAGATAAACGTTTGATCATCGGCATCTGCAAATTATAAAAATGATCGTCAAGCACAAGAAGATCTGTTCTTATAAAGCCAGCCTGGTTCCTTTATCTTATCGAGGGAATTTTGTTAATATTATCTGTTAAACTACGAAATTTTAGGCGTTGTGGCAGCAAGGAATGGGTGAAATGTACACGATGGCAAAACATGTAAAAGTAAAGATGTAACCTCATTTAAAAACCATCCATAAAGAAAATCGAATGAAATAAGTAACAGAATAGATTAAGGCTGTTCTTTTTTTTTTTTTTTTTACTGACGAATGTAGTTTTACAAGCGTTCATTTTACAGACGCATCGATGTGCTAGATAGTTGCCTACTTGCGGAAAATGTCGTTACATGATGCAACGTCAACAAAACAGAGATGGTATGAGATATTGGTGGGATAAAGTATCAGGGGCGGACCAAAGGCAAGTTCCACATGGTACTATAATGATGGCTCAGACAGACACTAAGTTTTTGAAGGCAAAATCAATGGATAAATGAATAAAATGCGTTTCGAACACAGTTTGATGAAGTGACCAAATTGTTCACACAATATTAACCCAACTGCAAATGACTAGAGTATTCTGACAAATAGCAATTTAAAAGAAAAGATAAACTTCGGAATACTTTTACAGCATGTGATGCAGTCTATCTCACACAAAGAAATTCAACAGCTCACAAAATCAATGGATTTCAAAAACTTATTTCAGAATTCGGAGTGTACATTTCACAGAAATCTTTATTATTATATCTTTGTTTTTGTTAACTTTTCTCGCGTTCAGGAATTATCATTTTTATTTACAATATCATGTTTCATTATAGATTCAATAACATAGCTAATATTGTGAAACTTGAAAATCAGCTAAAATTCATAAAACTGTCATGTCGTAAAAGTGAATGGTACTCCACTATAATTTATACGTATTATGTGACATATTCTACACATTAATAACGCAAATATTTCCATGTGTTTCGTAGTTTTCTATTATTGTTTTAAAAAATTAGAACACTTTCAAATCGATAATAATTATAGGCAGCGTATATATTTATAAGCATTTAATTCCATGCAAAGCAAAAAAGCCACTAAGACATACGTGTTTACTAAGAGGAAAACAATAAAAAAAAAGAAACATTATTAAGGAGCGGGAAAATAGAAGTGCACTCAGAAAGACATTAAAGATTGATATTTTATTTAAATTTTTTAATATCAAATTTAGTAAGAAATGCGAGAAAATAAACTATTGGCACAGAACTTACGATTGCATATAGCCAATTCAACTGCAAATTGAAGATACATCTTATTTAATCTCGTACTACGCTTAAATTGATAAAGTTTAGGTACTAAAGTGAACAATTATCATGAAAGAATTTCTAGAAAAGACACAGGGTAACTATATTATGGAGCTGGGAAAGTGACTGAAGCCGAGACGCCAGTAATATTTCAGGGTCACTAAATTATACAGCAGTAGCACCAGAGCATAAGTGGCAGCAATATTAATAACACAGGCGAATGGTAAACTTATAGATACGTAAAATAGATTCAAGAGAGAAAAATTGTTTAGCTGGACACATTATGAGCCAACTTTATTAGCAACAGACCCAAACTCAGCGATAGATTCAATATAGCCTTTCCACTTCCTGTTAGCCGAGAATGTTAGCCTCAGAAGTTGCAACTAATCACACTCCTGGAGGCTAGTATCAGTAATGCCTTATGGGGGCACAGAAAAAGGTCGCTCAGATGCTTAATAGAGAAAAGTTTCGTTTTGGAGGTATTAAAATTAACATGTCATTCAGTGTCCCATTTAACAGGTCATTTGTTTAAATCAGCTGCCAATTTGAATTAATCAAACTGATCAGATTTACTATAGAGACCAGAGTAAATGGTTCTGTAATTAGCATAGATACTCAATTGCGAAATGATTCTATCAGGAATGTCACTGATAAAAATTAAGAACAGAGTAGACCAAGAATAGGGCACTGGGGGACACCTGCATTAATACAAAAGTGGCTGTTCAGGAGAATTTTCATTTCACGATTTGAATAGGAAAACCAAATCAGTTAAAAAGTTCATCAGAAAATAACATAATGTTTCAACTTGTGAAAAAATCCGTATTCTAAACTCTCGAACGCTTTCGAGATGTCCAAATCAACTGTCTGAGCTTTCTCATTTTTATTTAAAGCTTGATAGACTCTTTCAGCAATAATCGTTAATGCATCAGTATTTGACATAGCGAAGTGAAAGCAGTACTGCTTGTCTGAAAGAAGGTCTTGCGATGTGAGATGTTCAAACAATTCAGCATTTATTAGGACCTCTTTTAGTTTGCCAAAAGAACGAAGGTTAATAGGACGATAGTTTGATGTGTCAGATGAAGAAAATTTCCAACAATTAGGAAAACAATGGGCATTTAATGCAAAACTTTAGAAGAACAGAGGACAGTTCAGGGATACCATGAGGTTAACATGCTTGGTGAAGATCCAAATTAGAGGTGAAATCAAAAACCGTTGGAGGAGTTGCATGAATATCACTTAACAGAGACTCAGTTCTAATTGGAAAGTTAGATAAGGATACTTCAGATGAGTCAGGAATAGAGTTTAAAAAGAATTTACAAGTGGAACATTCTGCTTTATCAGCAGATGTTAACACTTCTGATTAAAGCGAAGAGAAACATAATATTTACTTTTACTAATACACTATTACAGAATCGCCAGTAATCACGAGAGCCAATGTTGTTAGAACCTATACGGTGCCTAATTTAATCTGCAAAACTTAGCTCCTTCGAGGACACGTTTAGATTTATTACGTGCAGCCCTGTATGTTGTAATCGGAATTGTCACGCAGTTATATATGGAAAAGCTTATTTCCCTGGGCCATAGCGGCTGAACAGGACAGTGTGAACCATAGAGAGGATTGAAGCTTCACCTGGAATTTCCGAGAAGTAACAACAGCACTGATGCAGGTTTTGACCCAAGAAGAAACCTGAGAGACACAATTCTTAATAGGAAGATTAAGAATATCTTGTCTAATAGACGACTGAAGAGAAATATTAACATATACTACAGCGTGATACGAATTACAAGATGGTACTTTGCGAAGCTCGAGAAGAGGCAGGAGACGAGGTTAGGAACAAATCAAATAAGGAAGCATGTTGATCAGATTTATTAAGGAAACGAGTAAAGGAATCTACGATTTGAGTAAGAAACAGAGCAGCGAAAAATTTGAAAGTTTGAATATCGGCAAGATCAGTAACATTAGAATTCTTAAACCATTTGCCTTGATTCACCAAACACAAAATTGTTCGCAGATGAAGCAAGAGAAGCATTTCCATACTGTCATAAATGTGTTTAATACACTGCAGTCTTAAGAGAGAGAGAGAGAGAGAGAGAGAGAGAGAGAGTGAATGAGAGAGAAAGCAACAAAGGAAAATATATTTTGAATACTTTTTCAAAATATATTTTGAATACTTTTTCACATTTGATCCTGCTATTTAGAGATTCTTGGTAAAATTCAAAGAAGAATCCACAATGTCAGTGATTTTGACCTGGCATTTGCCATTAGTTACTTTTTCACCGCCCTAATGTAGCGTAGCTGTGCCGTTTCTATAATACTTTCATAAAAAAATTGTTCTGATGAACTTTCCTCTGTAGTACCTAGATTGTGAATTTAAGCGCATTACTAGATTGGTGGGAGGATCTCATCTGTTTACAGTTGAAATGGCTAGATACAATCGTAAGCTAACATTTTCTTCTGCTATAGAGAAAAAAGAAATGCTACTTTAATTGCTGTGTTGTTTGGTTTTTAATGGTTAAGCACTTATCACGTGCTTGACAAGCAGCGTTCGTGTGCATAATTCATGTGTGTATATATATCATAAGTGTGTTCGTGTATGTGTGTGTGTTTGTGTATGTGTGCACGCGCATGCGCGTTAGATATATTTAAAGAAAATTTTGCTATTCTGAAATTTGTGCAAATCATGTTCTTCATGTTTCATTAATACAAAAATATTTGTTTATCGCAGAAATACGCAAATTTATCTGGCATTCTAAAATGAGAATTTCACTATATCCGCTGGTTAACAAAACTTATTGGCTATTTTCAGTTTGACCAGGAACGTTGATTCTGGAGAATTTACTTGAAATTTAACATCACAGTAAATTGATTTAAACATTATTGCAACTTCTCAATGAATTAACTGGTCATGAAAAAAGAGAAGTAGAATAAGGAACATGTAACTTGGATCAAGAAACAATGTCGTGTCCAACGAGAAATTTGATTCAAGAAAATGAAGTCTTATTGGCACTATCCTTCGAGAGAGTTTTTCAAAAGTCTATTTGGCGCAGGATTTTTTAAGTTGAGGTGGCGATTTTCTTCATTTAAGGGTGAATCTGAATTAGTGGCGATAGAAAAAACAAAACGCTCAGCATTAAGCATAAACGTTATAGAAGGGAATGTTCTATTTGAAGACTGCCAATATAAAAATAGTTTCCAGTGGACTCGCCTAACCGTTCATATTGCTAAGATCACCAAAAAATGGTTTGAACGTTGGCGCATAAACATTATCGAATGAACTGTGAACTTTACAAAATTGCAATCATATTCAAGAAGTGTTTGTAATGAAAGAAAACAATTTGAAATGAAGAGCAGTTTAATGTCAGGGAATAAATTATTGCTAGAATGAAACTTTGGAAAATCGTTTGGAATTTCCTTCATATAAAACATGTGCATTCACCTTTGACAAACAAGTGGAAAGCCTTGTAAGTGTAAATTACATTTTCTTTTATGTTTAATTGTAAAATAAATTCTTGGTGTTTTACACTTATTTATTTATAGCCTAGGAACACGGGATTTTTTAAACATTGAAAGCTTGAACATAAAAATTGATTTTAAAAGCATATTCGCATCTATTTTTCACATTGCTATCGTATATGTGTCTCTGTATTATTAATTTGCACACACACACACACACACACACACACACACACACATATAGTAATTTTCTTAGCGCAGTTAAGATGTAGTACACAAAGCCGAAATTATGAAGCACCCAGTGAGCACTAAGTCGTAATTAAACAACATATACTCTGATTATTTGTGAATATATATGCTGATGATACAACAGTATATGTTTGCACCTCCCAAATCCTCGATGGTCAGAGCTTGGCAGTTGATCTTTCCTCTGACCTTGCTCTAACAGCTGAATGGAGGGAAAACATGCTGGCCATATTCAGTGCCTTGAAAACCAAACTTGTGACATTCCACCATCGCCGGTCAGATTTAGAACATTTACCAATCACGATTAAGTAATGTTTCCTCAGAAATGTAACGTGTCTTGAGCTCCTACTGAGACTAAAACTCAGCCCAGACCTCAAAAGAAACTCATACATACAATCCATTGCTAAAGACCATGGAAAAATGGTCGGCTCTCTGTACCGATCCAGAAAGAACTTGATGCTCCTTGCTATTCTCTACAATAGACAGACTAAGCTAAAGATGGAATACTGCTGCCATATATGAATAGAAGCTGCCTTGTCTCCACTTTCCAATTTCGATAGAGCCCCAAAAACTTTCCACGTCCTTGTGGGTGACAAATTATTTCTACACTACAACCCTTTCTCACAGATGAATGTTAAGTGAAAGTAGACTCCGTAGTTCTACCAGTCCTAACCTTTGCGACCAAGAGTCGCTATCTCACGTACATTGTAGTGAACACTCTCTTATTCTCTTCGTATTCTTTTACTATATCAGCTTCTTTTCACGAATCGTTAACCCTTATGGAACCGACTTCCAAGAGGTTACTTCCCTGATCACTATATTCTTAACCTGTTTATGTTTAGGGTTAACCGTTATCTGCCCCCACCCCACCCGTATCCACGTAACCTGTGTCTCTTACTCTGTAAGCTTCTACCTCGAGTAGACACAGGGCCTTGTACAGGTTCAATATCATTGTAAAAACTACCAGCGAAACAGCCATTACACCACGTCGAAAAAACAACTAACGAGCTAAACATTACACCACGTTGTAAACGCATATATATATAAGTATGTATGCATACATTTGTGCACGTCTACGTGTGTGCGCATATTCGTGCGTGTGTCTGAGAGTGCGTGTAGTGTAAGAAACTAAAGCTTTGTTTTCAGCACATTTTATTTTGCAATAACCATGAAATTATTATTTGTAGAAATTGTTTGTTGTTTTAGTGTTCGTTTACACACACACACAAAATACAGGAGAGGGAGAAAGAGAAGTAGGGAGAGCGAGAAGTAGAGAGAGTGAATTCGTTACTGCGCATGTGCATAAAATCATTGTTAAAAGCTATTTCACAATAGAAACCGACAAGCATGAGAGCGCTCTTAATCGTAAGCCACACACAAATATTTAATGATATTTGCCAGAATCGCGTCTAATCATACAACGCAAAAGGCAAGGTTATGCCGGCCCTGAATTACATATCACTTCCTTTCCTAATTGACCTTGGCTCGGAGTTGGCTGCAAGCGCGTTGTCTGATTTTGTAACGGAGAATCAAGTGGCGAAGGTAGTTCTGGTGATGACCGTGAAAGAGACGGAAAAGGAGAGATAACTGGTGCCGAGGGTTAGGGAAATCCCTCAAGTCAGGTGGAAGAGAGGCGACGAGTTGCTTTATGAATGGATTTATTCATTATATATCGGCGATCTGAATTAAGCCACTGTTGTAACTGAGAACAAACATTATGCATTACCATTCATACATGTACAAATGTGTATATGCACATAGTACTTCGATATATATATATATATATATATATATAGAGAGAGAGAGAGAGAGAGAGAGACAGACAGACAGACAGACAGACAGAGAGAAAGAAAAAGAGATAGATAGATAGATAGATAGATAGATAGATAGATAGATAGATAGATAGATAAACATGCATATAGACAATTATGCAACGGTTTATATATTGCATATGTATAGATATGCGTACTTGTCTATAAATCAGTATACCTAATATTGTATATATATATATATATGTATATACAAACGCACACACAAACACACATATATTTGTATATGTAGCTCTACACATATATATAATACGTATATATTTACAGAAACACACGTAATAACACTTAAATTCACGCTTGTTATGTTCTTCGTATAGTAATATGAAAACTTGTTTGCATATGTATGCTTATATATGCATATTTATGTGATGTATATACATATATATTTATAGGTAAATGCATTAAGTATCAATATATATATATATATATATATATATATATATATATATATATGATATATAATATATACGAACACATACATTTTTTCATACATACTACGTTACATATATAAACGAATGAGAGTTACAAAGAGATTGTGGAATGCATAAGTGTGTAAGAGATATTAAGAGAAATTGAGATCTGTAATAGCTTGTATATGTGTTTATATGTGTGTGTGTGTCCTTGTATATGTGCCGTCTGTGTATGTGTGTCCTTGTATCTGTGTCCGTGTATGTGTGTGTGTGTGTGTGTGTGTGTGTGTGTGTGTGTGTGTGTGTGTGTGTGTGTGCATGTGTGTGCGTATGTGTGTGTGTGTGTGCGCGCATGCACCCAGGAGGCTTGCATGAGCTAATTTGATATTAATCGAAGTGAACGCCTGCTATGTAAACGAAACCATTTCATCAATATATTTTTATTGATATTGTTATTATAGTTTTACTTATTTTACTGGCACTTCTGCTCATGATTGGCCGTGGTCGTAATCGTTACGGTAGTCATTTTGTTGTTAATGCAATAAATGGTGATGATGGTGGTGGTGGTGTTAGTGTTAGTAGCGTCGACCATGACGCAGCATTGTCTAGATTGTAGAATCCTTCTTTTTATTCGTTCGACCTTCTATACTCAGTTATCATTTCTTTGATTTTAGGTAGACTGATGCATAGCACTTTGAACCCCATTAGCGTCAGTTGGATCCTCACTATGTGTAACCTTTGGGCACGGTCCCTATAGCATAACATTTTCTGTACATTTCTGTCCGTTATATTCCGTATTTTTTTCAGCTCCCGGGAAATGTCCTGGCAGGTCTGTTCTTTTCTTCTCAACTTCATTTTATTATGCGCTTTCACAAGAAAGCTGATCTCGTTGGAAATAACAACATTACCAATGCCAATATATTATACATTTTTCTGGTCATACACATGATGTTAGATCCGTAATCCGTTTCTTTTTCTTTTCTTTTATTCCTATTTATTCGAAAGACTTGTAAATATAAACAAAATCCTTTGTACAGCTTAAATAGTTTATTAATAACAATGCTAAGCATGGTCAAAATAGTAAAGATGCTGACTACATCGATGTAGCAGATTTTCAACGCACATTGACTTCTTGAAAGGGTCGCAAAAGCTGCATCAGTAATCTTACAACTTTATTTCTTTTGTGTACTTTGTCGTTTCAAAAAACTGAAAATCATTACTTACCACAACTTTCTTCGTAGTTCTGAGTTGTGTTTGTCTCTTTAAGATCCCGCTGATCCTTGTTCTACCATCAACTTACACAAGTACGTTAGATAGGTTAATCACATTTACCATCTGCCTGTCTTACCTTCAATATATCACATGAGTGTTATTCCCCAAGGCATATTTCCTCATTATGTGTCCCATAAATTTCAACTGTCACTTTCTGATACTAATTGTCCTATTTGTTTCCATTTTCCTCGTTGCTCACGGAGTATTTTCAGTATCCTTCTGTAGAACCACATCTTTGCTGCCGCAAGTCTCCTTTTCATCTCTGAGGAAATTGTGCAGAATTCACTAGCATATCAAAGGATTTATATTACATAACAGTTCAAGACTCTTTGTTTTCCTTGTGTATGACAAAATTTTCTATTTCTTAATACATCGATTAGCTTTTGAAATGTATTATTCGCTTTTTCAATGCGCCAACGAATTTCTGTGGAACATTTTCTTTCGTCCTTTAAAATATTTCTCAGATAGTTCAATTTCTGTACTTGCTTGATTCTGACGTATTCAATTTGTATCTTGAATTCTGAGCTGTCCCTCTTGCTAACGACTAGAAACTCGATCTTCTTGCCACTGATGGTTAGTCCTTTCTTTCAACTTTTTCGAAGAGTTTTTGTAATTTTATCTGTATCTACCATCAACCGATGTTATATACCTACCAATGCTATTAAGATTGTGGCCACTAATAATAAATCTTAGCAGGATTTCTAGTTCTCTGAAGATTAAATAAATTATATAAAATAACGGATCTTTGTATTCTTATTTTCTTTCTATTTTGTATACTTGCTAAATTTGTTTTCTATCCATATGCTCTGACCTCACTAAATACTCTGGATTATTCTAGTACTTTACCCAAATAAATAAAATTTTCTTAACAATTAAAATAGATATTTCTGTCATACATAATCAAATGCTTTCTCGTAGTCTGCATTTGTATTACTTTTTGATATCATTTTGATAAAAAATATTTCACTTCTTGTTCTAGTTTCTTTATCAAAACCACACCGTTCTTGACCGATTTCCAGTGCAATTTTGCTACACATTCTATTCATCAGAATCCGGATGATAAGTTCGTTATAACTAACCACATAACTTAGTTATGCCACATAACTTAGTTATGCGGCTCATTAAGCTGATTATCCAAGTGAGCTAACTTTCATCTGCACCTAGCTTTTTAGTCAGCGCTATAAAGATGGTTAACATAAGGTTATCCGGTATACTGTCACCCTGTCATATATCTCATTTATTATTTGTGTAATCCTGCCGACCGTGAAATGATCTACACCTGCAACACATCTCTATTAGAAAATCCTGTATTTAAGAATTGTGGTGAACCCTCGGACCCATCCAACTATCGCCCTATCAGTCTTCTACCGATATTCGGGAAAGTATTCGAGGCCATAATCAATGCCGAAATAGTTCAACATCTCACTGCCCACAAACTCTTCTCTGACAGGCAATATGGCTTCCGCTTTGCCAGGTCCACGGCCGACTTGCTAACAACCGTAACGGAGTACATGCTCCAGGCCCTTGATGAGTTTGACGAGGCTCGCGCGGTTGCTCTGGACATCTCCAAGGCTTTCGACAGGGTTTGGCACTCTGGCCTCCTATGCAGGCTACTGGGTTACGGTATTACCGGTCGCCTGCTTGACCTAATCCAATCTTTTTTAAATAACCGCAAAATGAAGGTCGTTCTAAATGGGCATGCCTCTTCATCCTACAGCACTAATGCTGGTGTCCCACAGGGCTCTATCCTGGGCCCAACACTCTTCCTTATTTTCATCAATGACCTCCCAGATGAGATCAAGTCCCAAGTAGGCATCTACGCAGATGACACTACAATATACTCCCGCACCAGTAAGAAACCTGTTGTGGCAGACAGACATAATCTCGCTGCTGACCTTGAACGGGATCTACACTCTGTGGTGAATTGGGGCAAGAAGTGGCTTGTCAACTTCAATGCGTCTAAGACCAAGCTGTTGTCTGTCAACCATTACAGGCAACCCCTCCTACCTCCCATAAGCATGGACCAAGCGATTCTCCCTGAGAGCAATACACTACGCCTCCTCGGCCTTACCCTCTCCTCAGACCTTAAATGGAACCACTATATTGAATCCATAGCTAAATCTACTGCTAAGAAGGTTGGGTCACTATGTCGATCCAGGATGTTTTTTTCCGCCTGAATCCATCCTGCATATATACAAGTCAACCATCCGTCCGTGCATGGAGTACTGCTGCCATTTATGGTCAGGCGCCCCTGCCGTTTTCCACAGTGTTCTCGACAGGCTCCAAAGGAGAGTCTGTAATGTGATAGGTACTTATCTGGCGGCTCGACTGCAGCCACTTCCTCACCGTCGAAATGTGGCCTCCCTTTGTCTGTTCTATAAATCCTTTCATGGCTTCTGCTCCAACGAACTTAAGTCACTGGTGCCTCCTCAACAGGTGTTTATTCGTGCAACCAGACTGGCAACTGGGACCCACTCATTCACAGTCAGGTTAGCCAAATGCAGACGACAATTCTTCTCCTGCAGCTTCTTCTCCCTCCCATATTCTTGCTTTCCTGACGGCTACAACATCCAGAAATTTAAATGCAATGTCAATAATCTATTAACCATTGGACTCTAGTTCTCTCCCCACCCCCGTATATTCTTCCCTTTCTCTCCACCTATGTATCTGTCATCGCACCTGCATTCTCAGCTTTCTATTGCTCCTTTCTAACTAGTTTATACTCCTCACTCTTTTCTAATTAATCTTCTTACACTTATGTAGCCCCCCGCTCATCAGTGGCATTTCTGCCTTGCTCGGGGTGAAATGATTAAAAAAATCCCATCTGGCCCTGCTATTTTGTTTTATATTCATCTTGGTCAGTGCCGATCAAACTTCAGACTTTGATACTTTCAGGTCCATCCATATTTTTGTGTATTCTAGTCCTCAACCCCTACATGGTAAAAGATTTTTCTTTCTCTATTATAAACGTTCTCTCTTTAGATATTATAAATCTTTTTTGTGGAGCAAGACTTTTGTTCTGTTATTTCTTACATTCTTTTCTGAATATCTGCTGTATCTGTGCTGCTCATTATTTTTACCTCTGCATTTTTGTTGAGCCATTCTTCTTTTACCTGCTTGAATTTGTTTCGAAATTTTATGTTTAATTTTCTAGATTCTCTACTATTCATTGGCATTGCTTGTTGTCTTTTTCCACACTGAAATCGCAGCAGCATCTAGCATAATGATACTGTAGCACTATTCTCTACGGGATAATTTAATGAGATTTTAAAAAACGGAAGATGTATATATGGTAAGGTTTGAACTTTTGTCATAAGACCATTCTGGTGAACCAAACGATTGATTCAAACAAGTACCTTTCTAAAAGAGATCACTTGAAAAAACAGATTAGCGAAAAGTGTCCGAAATTAGTTAGCATAAATATATGATCAGATTAATACTAAACTGTATGTTGTTTAGGCGAACAGGCCAAAATTATTGCAATATAGCCTGCAATTCTTCATTAACCCATTAATCAAATATTAAAATTTCGAAGGGTCATTTTCTGGTACTTAGTTTTCAGTTTCGGTGAAAGAATCTGCAGTACTACCATGTGTTTTCTGAGAAAAACCAAACAGTTATGAAAAGATGGAAGTAAGAAGTTACCTGGGCGATCACAGATGATAAATATCTTGTTTAATAATGTTAATGTCGAAAAGAAACCGAAAAAATTACTTATCTTTAAAGATTGTAAAAACAAACATTTTAGCCACTCAACTCTACTTCTCAGTAGTAATTTCGACTTGCACGAATTCATTTAATATATGGAATTTATAAAGCACAATATAATACTGCTCAAAACTTGCTTCTAATTAAACAAAAAGAAGATATAAGTAGTTTATGAAACTTACCTAATATCATAGTTGTTATTAATCGTATGCGACTCTCGTAATGGTCTAAGAGACAACCTGTTAAACATCATTCTCCTACAAGAGGTACGGAAGTAACGAGTGCTGATGGACAAAATAAACGTTGTAACAGACACACTTGAACCTGCTCTCTTTTCAAATATATACATCTTCATTTAGTGAGAGTCACAAAAGATGATATTCAGTCAGTAAAGTTTAATGTTAGTCACACATGTCACTGTTATCAAATGCTTTACTCCCTGGATACACAGCAAATCCTGGCCTTGTGCCAAAGCTGGACGACTTTTACAAATACCTAAAGATGTCTCAGCAATGACAATAACATTTATCTAAACGATAAATTAAACAGTCTAATTGACAGACAGATACAAATTCTTATATCTCAGATCGATTAGCCTGGGACTGATCTTGGCCATGTTTATTCGATCTGACATCGCTTATTTGGCGTAGCGAAATAAATTCAAATATGAATCGGATGAAAACCTGCAGACCCCAGTCAGTGAGCAGCTGTGGACGACTTGAATAACTACCGCTTCATACACGATGTCTCAGTGGCGCGACATTTCAATTTATTATCCGCTATTCGTTTGATGAAGAGGCAGTTGGTAATTATGGAAATTTGAAGAAAATAACGTCGGAATTGATGATCTATCTCCATTTAAATATTATTGCTGCTCATAAAATGCCGGACTTGCAGGATATCGTGGACTAGCTATGAGTCTGCAACCCCCGATTAATGAATCGATTCGAAATAACTACTATGACCTTCTCAAAAGGAATATCAGGGCAAGGTCTATTCACGACACTGCAAAACGTTGCACTGTTCGAAATGCAATCCTTTCAAGATCTCATCAAATAACAGCATTCAATGCCAAAAGTTCTTAACATGAAAATATCAATGCCAATTAAGATGTTCATGATTAATTTTCCTATCAACACATGGTATTTATTTATTTTGCTAGAAATCAAATAACAGCACATTTCGTACCGTTGTCTTTTTCTCAGTTTTCAGACAACCGCTTTTTCTCAGATCAATGATTATAAAATTACTTAAACAAGACAATGCTTCATCAGGCCCTATAAACTGGCACTACAAAAAAGAGATTTACCAAATAAGAAATAAATCATCCTTTGAACACTTTTTTTTTAATCGTGTTACCCCAAGCAAGGCATTTCACTGCAACTATAGCGCAGGGGGTTACATAGAGGGATTGGGTATGGGAAATGTCAGAAGGAGGGTGATAGACGACTTAGGATGTACACAGGGAGACAGTTGGAGAGAGTGCGTGTGGGTTAGTGTGTTAGGAGGTGTCTATTGACCTTACATTTAAACTCTTGGAGGTTGTAGCCGTCGGGGAAGCAAGCATGCGGTAGGAAATTCCACAGGCGGGAAGTGCGAGGAAAGAAGCTGTTGGAGTAGAAATTCCGGTTACCTTTCTTCGGTTTCACTGTAAAAGGGTGGGACCTAGTTGCCAATCTAGTATCTCGTGCAAATTCACGCCTAGGGGGCACCAGTGATTTAAGTTCATTAGAGCAGAAGCCATGAAAGTATTTATAGTAGAGGCACAGGGAAGCCACGTCACGCCGGTGAGAGAGAGACTGCAGACGGTCAGCCAAGTCGGTATCAATCCCATTACAGATTCTTCGCTGTATTTTGTCAAGAACCCCGAGGAGAATAGAAGGGGCACCCGACCAGATGTGGCAGCAGTATTCAATACACGGGCGGATGGTAGATTTATATAAGTGCAGGATAGATTCGGGCAGAAAGAATTTCCGGGCCCTGCACAGAGAGCCGACTTTCATAGCTGCGGATTCAGCAATGGATTCGACGTAGTCATTCCACTTGAGGTCCGCTGAGAGTGTGAGGCCAAGCAGGCGTAGTGTTTTACTCTCTGGGAGCCAAGCCTGTTCCATACTAATGGGAGGGAGGTGCGGTTGTCTGTGGTGGTTAATTGACAGCAGCTTCGTTTTGGAAGAATTGAATTTTACGAGCCATTTCTTACCCCAATCCACCGCGGATTGGAGGTCCATTTCAAGCTCAGCAGCGAGGTTCGCCTTGTCACCAACACCAGATTTTTGATCGAAGCGAGAGTAAACTGTGGTATCATCGGCGTACATGTCTACTTGTGATCTTATGGCATCGGGGAGATCATTGATATAGATTAGAAAGAGCGTAGGACCTAGGATAGAGCCTTGGGGGACACCCGCGTTTATAGGGTAGTTCTAGGAGGCATGTCCGTTTAATACCACCTTCATTGTGTGGTTAGAGAGGAATGACTGGATTAGTTGAAACAAAAGTCCAGTTATGCGATAGCTTCGCAGTTTCCGTAGAAGGCCGGCATGCCATACTCTGTCGAATGCTTTAGAGATATCCAAGGCGACGGTTCGGGCTTCATTCTTGTCTAAAAATTGTAGTAAGGGATTCATTTGAGTCCTACTTGTTATTAAAAAAAACTTTTAATTCATGAAGTAGTCGTAAAAATAAGAAAATTAGAAATAGAACATTTGGAGGATGCTAGAAAGTCTGAGAAAATTTGAGTAAAATATAGAGAATTTTAAAGGATTCTAGAATATGCAAATTAGGTGTTAGCCCCTATAAAATAGATTTTGGGAAGATAACAGTCAGTTGTTAAAAGGATTTGCTGACATTATCAACTCCGGCTTTGACACAAGGTTTTATATCCAGCCGAAAGAATCTCTAAAAAAAGTCTCCGACCAACTAAAACCTAAAAGAGAACCTCATGGAACTATATGGGTAAATATATATTTTGACTCTTTCATTGATCAAACTAATAATCATTCTTTATATGCACATTTGAGGATTTCCAAAACGTATAGCACTTAAACTTTTTCGCTATCTTAACTGGGTAAAGATATTTGACCCTTCCTTCCCTTTCGTAACACTTCGCCTGCCAGTACTAAACTCTACATTTCTGTTTTGAATGCAAAAAATTGTAAATTTTGTATATATATATCATTTTGTGTTTATCGTGAATATTTGTATGTGATTTAACTCTGAGTTTTAGTCAAGAGAAGAGAGAAATTCGTATTTTCCTCAAATCTTTATCCGAAAGTGAATGTAATGAACTCGGTTGGACTTCTAACTCTGCTCGTCAATTTACCTTTCTGAGCCGCTAACCGTTGCACGATTCATACATTATAAACATACCTGTGTTGATGGGCATAGATATCACCTGTCTGTTCTACAATATTTCAGTCCTTTGTAAAGTTTGTACATTAGAACTGGTTTAAGAGATCCGTTTAAATTTCTAAATCCCAGTATCTGTGTTCTACATCTGCCAACGATTTCCTGATTATGCCGGAGTGGTTTGCACGATTCCCAAGTGATCATTGTTCTTTTCCATCAAATGTATTTTGCATACTTTCTCAGCCAAAGTGATGCACTTCAGAAATAATAGGTTCAACTGCATTTACTTATTGTGCCTTTATTAGAGTTTTGTAGCTTTTTGTTTCTTGTTCTGAATCGTTATAAATAGAGTTTCAGTTTGTCGCTTCAAATGCTCTTATCAATGCTATGTTTATATCATGTTATTTTCATTTTTCATTTCTACTTTTTAGTTTTTCTGGTAAAATATCCGTGAATTCGTTTTGTTTTGGTTTGTGGTTATTAAATGTGCTGATTCTCTATTTGCCCTTTTATCAGTTTTGCTTTTATTATTCCCTACTGACTAATTGTTGACACCAATATTATTTTTTCCAATTTACCCTCTGGAGGTTAAGTCGCACCTGGTCCCTTCTGTACATCTGAGAATGTAGAATTCCAGATATTTTCAGTAATGTTGTCTGAATGATTTTGATTCTTTATCATATTTTCAATTCTTCCAAAAATTTATTTTGTTAAAATCTTTGGAAAGTATAAGTACTTTTTCATTTTCTGTCAGTTTGATTTTGTAATCTTCAGGAGCAGTAATATCCAGTGCCTGACTATCTTCAGGTCGATTTTAGAACAGTGATATCACACTCAATTTGAAAGTTGGGGTTTAACATACTGATAATAAAAACATATTTTTTCAAAATCGTTACTGGTTTTTGATAAAATGAGTTTAAAGATTATGTTTGAATTTCATTTCGGTTACCAGTAAAAGATTTAACGCTTTCAAAAATCCCAGACTCTTATAAGAAATAAATTTTTCAATTGTCATTTAAAACGTTTTCCAACTGCAAAATTTACTTTATTCGCAATAAATAAAAAAATAGCTTAGCATTAGGAATAATATAAAATATTTCCTTTATTAAGGAAAATGTAGATTAAGTACAAAGTACATAGTATCATGAGACCAGCGATGTATATTCCATTTTTCATCACATGCCATTTAGGTTTTGTTATTTTTCAGCAGAAAACAGTAGACCGATTATAATCTTCTTTTACAACAGCAGTGAAATAAATATATGTCGTTTAAGAATTTTGCCGCGGAATTTTCTGTCAATAGGTATTATGCAAATCCTCACCGTTATAAACATTTGCCATTATTTCTATTACATTCGATATCAAAATCTCGACCACTATCCGTTTGTCAGTGTAAAATTCGTTCTTTTGTATTTTTATACAACAGACTTACTTATTTGAAACAGAAAGTAAACATTTTGTTTAATCAACATAATTTATTACATTTAGAAATGTATTTTCGAAGTAACTGGCGTTTTGTTTAAATTTTGCACTTGTCATACTCGCAAAAAAATTAATATTTATTCTATGTTTATTTTTCTTTCTTTCTTTCTTTCTTTCTTTCTTTCTTTCATTTGAATTGGTTCATATCCTGATTTTCAAAATTTAAATTAATTGAAAAAATATATATTTGCTTTTGATCGTCTTCCCTTTTCTGGTAAATAATATTGTGATATTTTCCTTCATGCTTTTTATGTATGGTATATCTGTCTTTAAGTGTTTTAGAAATTTCAGGTTCCTGTTGAAGAAAGAAATATTTTAAAACTTAGAGAGAGAGAGAGAGAGAGAGAGAGAGAGAGAGAGAGAGAGAGAGAGAGAGAAACAAACGAAAAGGTAGTTTTCAACTTAGAAATATTTAAAAAGATGCTACCAAAAAATTGATAAAAATGTATAGATAAAGTAGAGAGATTAGACAGGCAGATAGAAAGATAGCAATGCAGATATTTTCCACTAATGAATTCCGGTAAAGAAACAACAAATTACAGTTTTGACCCCGCGAAACAAGGGAAATTAGTCTCTAGATATGGAACTTGTTAAGGGTGATGTATCATCCAACCTTGGTTTATAGCTTGCTAATGCAACGCTTTTTATTAGACCTACAAGATTTTTTTCATCCAACCCTTAACTTAAAGGATATTATCATTGTTGAGTCAAACATGGGAGTAGTAAAAATAACCACCCATCAAAATCATGTTCAGAACTATGAAAATATCGTCTATTTTGATGTTAATTGCAAAGTTGATAACGACATTTTGCAATACAAAGATATTATTGAGGAAAAAGTTTAGAAATAAATTAAGAAAACCAAAGGACCAGATCATCACTTGACTTTCACCAGAGATGGACAAGGAGAGTAGATATCTCATCCAGAGAAGTATTTATTTACATTGGTGCAACTGGTATTTTTCTACAAGAGTATATGCTGCTGTTTTAAAATAATACAATAGCGTAAATTCCATTAAGGCAGTTCTTACGGATAATACCAGTACAAACAGTGGTTGTGAGGCATGGCTGTTACAGTTCCAGAGAGAAAAATGAAAAGCAAATTGCACATTATTAGTTATTTATACTATTGAAATAAAATTTCATTTTGTTTTTAAGTACATTGATGGAACTATCAGAAGCCCTACTAATTTCACTGGTCCTCTATGGAAACTTTGTGAAAATGATTACCAGGATTTTCCCCAGATAGAATTTTATCACTATCAATGACCTTCTGGATAATTTATATCTTACTGCAGGGGCAATGGGAGATTTAAATGGTGACCAAAAACTGCTCTTAGAATATGCAGTAAGAATCTCTGGAGGGAAAAGAAATCCTACATTTGCCTAGAAATTTGCCGCCTAGAAAATTGAATCTCTAAATCAAGCAAAATAGCTAAGTTTAGTTATCAGGTTAATATATTTATTGACCAGAGGTGTCTATCCACCTGGACTCTATGATAAATTGTACATCCTTATAAAATTTATAATTGATTATATGCAGTTAGTTGATTTAAAATTTAAAAGGAGAATAAATTCTATAAGTAATAACTGTATATATTCAGCATGATCTAGAGAGTAAATACAGCACAAAGAGCCGCCAGAGAAGAACTTTAGAAAATTACATTCAATAATAAAGAGACACACTGGTCAGACTTTATTTACCACCCATAAAATGGAAGTTGTAGGCCTGTACTAGCAAACAGTTTTTCAAATAATGAACTGCAAGAGGTTTTAATAAACATTGGAGTTGCCAAATTTACCTGAACAGTCAAAAGGTGTGGAAACAGCAGTTAAATTAACAACTGAAGCCCCACAAATTGCAACAAGTAATGCACAAGTATATTACCTAATCGTTGTAATCTCAAATAAGATCATCATCTGCTTCAAAGGAAAATTATACTGATCAGTTTAGCTATATTATGATGTAATATGTTATGCAATGCCGTAGTTTTCATGCAATTTTCAATAAACAATGTTTTATAAAGTTATATTTACTAAAAATAACACTCAGACCTTTTTTTTTCTGACTCACATGCTATTTATGTACCCACACACACACACACACACATATATATATATATAATTTTTATAACGTCACGTGATCCTTAGCCGCACAATTTCTCTAATTACATTAAAACGAGGTGGACTATATTTGTTTTCTGGCAATCCGTGTTCAAATTTAAATGTCGGCAGCGACACTTCATTCTTATATAACATCGCTTTGACTTGACATTCTTTAGAGTTCTTCAGCTTCGGTTCAATATTTAAAAATTCTGTTGCTGTTCTTATACTCGTACCGTAAAACTTTCGTTCAAGATTTCTAATGGCGTGGGTACGTCAAAATTTTCATAGTTACCTTTTTTTGGAGACTTTCTATATCAGTGAATATTCGTTTTACTGATTAAGGTGTTGCTCATGTTCCACCTTTGTTTTTTCCAAGTAGACACATTTTAAGAAAAACCAGGTTTTAAGTATTTGCTTATATTATTTTTTGGTGCTCTCACCTTACGTTCTGGTAGTAATTTACTAAAAACGAACTTAATCTTCCTGGCGAACATCAACTCTGCCGGCGACATTTCAGATTTGGCATCACTTGATATATATATATATATATCTTTTCGACGTTTTAGTGTCCTTTTAAACATATTGACAAACCGTTCGGATTGTCTAACTGATCTTGGGTGGTAAGGGGATGTTGTAATGTGTTCTATTACTAATGATTTACAAAAAACTTTAAATTCATTAGACGTCAATTGTGTCCCGTTATCTGAAACAATACTCAGGTATACCGAACTTTGCAAAAATCTAGTGTAAGAAAATATTATTGTTACCGCGGTATTTAGTCTTCTACATTCTAATATTTCTGGCTATTTAGTGTAACTATCGACTACCATTACATAGTAGGATCCGTTTAATGGTCCTGCAAAGTCTATATTTTTTTCTGGACTATGGAATATCGGTTTTCGGCTAAAGTTAACATTTTATAGGCGGTGACTTTGCTGCCAGAGATCAATCTCTGCATGATTTTACTAAATTGTCAATATCTTGTTCCATTTTTTACCAATATGTATAACACTTCATATTATCATCTTCAACATCATTATCATATTATTTTTATTATTATTTCGATGTCGTTATTATCATAATGATGATATTTTTATCTCAGTAGCTTAAACATTTGATATCTCTTTTGTGTTCTCCACGTCAACACCACCTCGGCGTATAACTCTTCACTTGTTTTCCTTATTGCACTTATGAAAATCACTTATGTTTTGTACGGGAATTAATATTGTTGTCAGTCAATCTTCCTTGTTTTCTATTCATTATTTCAGTTATTCATTTTTTGTCCTCACTTCTTCAAATTTCGTTTTAACTTTTAGTTTCGAATTAAAGATGCTAGATATTTAAAAATTAAATATACTAGCTATTTACAAAATCAGTTATCTGAAAATTTAATTGCAAATTACTTTTCTTTACAATAATTATTTTATTGTTCAAAGATCTCTACCGTCTTGCTTCTACTTCTTTTTTTCTACAAACCAAAAATATTCCATCTTTTTATTTTATTTCGTGTGATATTTTTTTCAAGGGAGACACGTTCGTAGGAGAAATAAATAAAAGGATTATCTGTGTTTTCTATTTAAATTATTTATAAATTTTAGTACGCCGACAGACATCAACTAATGAAAAGAATTAACGCAAAACTGAACAAACATAATAAGCTAATTAACATAACGAGCTAATTAAGAGCATGTCGTTCAGTTAGATGGACATGGTGCATTAATTTCCCGCCAAATTTAATCACACGACTGTAAGGAAGACGATGATTAAAATTTTAAAAAAATACTGTTTATAAAAAAAGAGCAAAGATAATATATTATAATTGGCAGCAGAAGTAAACATAGAAATAAAAAAGTCAGTGTCTTCCCCGAGTTGCTAAGCACCTACTTCTCCATCTCAATTGGCACCACTTCATAAAGGATGTAAAAATGGCGCGAAAATATCAGGAATTAATGTTGTTTACCCGTTTATACTGACGATGGAGTGTAAAGAGTCCAAAATGGAGTCAGTGATTTTATGAAAAAGTGCATATCGCACAAGATCTTTTGGTCGCTGACTTCAATTTGAATGTGACTTTCAGTGCCTATTAAACAACATGTTTCCCACAAGAGAATGTCGTAGCTAACTTGATGCTTTCATAATCCACTGATGAATTAAATTCTTACCAGATTTTGCTTTGTTCCTAACTCATCCTTAAGTAAATATGAATCTATATAGTTATGCACCACCAAATAATTTTACAGAAATTAATTATAAGTTGAACAAGACTTTGAAGAAAAATATATCAAAAATATTCTTAAAATATTCTAGTTGTTTCAAATGCAATTCCAAAATACGAACAAATTCAATAAAACAAAATAGAAAACTCAATGTATTTTCTTAAATGACAAAACAGAAAATAGGTTCACATAACTAATTGAAATAAATGCATGTAATCTCGTTATTTTTAAAGGCTTTATCACCGGAGGCCACAATTTGAACAACATAAGATACGCAGATGGTACAGTGCTGATAGCAGACACAGAAAGGAGACTACAAGACCTCCTACAGAAGGTAGCTGAAGAGAGTGACAAAAAAGGACTACAAATAAACTGCAAGAAAACCGAATGCATGGTCATCAGTAAAAAGAGCAGCCCCAAATGCCAAATATATGCGGGGGATACTAAAATCAAGTGTAATATAACAATCTGGCCCCACCCGAGGAAGGCTGATGCAAGCGAGGGTGTTTCCGGTCGTTGAAAGGAACGGATGTCGTTTGACCTTATTTCCGGCAGCAGCGGAAATAACTACAGAGGCAAACAGAACAGGTGTCTCTGAGAATTACGTGGGCGTGCGTGGGCGAGGCAAAACCGGAAGAAAAAGTCCCGGTTCTGGAAGATTATAAAAAGACCTCGGCACACGGATTCGCCAGTAGTAGAGAAGCAACAGAGATCGGCCGGTGAAGAGAGACACAACAGATAAGACTACACTCCCGTCAACCCATTAGAAGCGCGCTCTCTCAATTCTCTGTTCCCTATTCTACACGGTTCATCGTCATTAATAAAAATATAACTTTATATTTTTATATATATGCGTGTTTGTTGTTTGTCGATATATAACACAAGCAGGTAAAAAAAATCAAATACCTGGGAAGTCTTCTTATAGAAGACCTAAAGTGCGACACAGAGATCCGAAAATGAAATGGCATGGCAAAGTACGCATTACAGAAGCTGAGAAAGTATTAAGAGACAGGAAAATTTCACTAGAAACAAAGACGACAGCACTAGATTGCTATGTGATGTCAGTTCTTTAATATGGCAGTGAATACTGGACAATCTCATCGAAGATGAAGAGAAATTTTGAAGCAAGTGAAATGTGGTTCTACAAAAGGATGCTGCGGATATCATGGATTGAGCATTATACTGATTATATATATGATGAGGTTTTGGAAAGGATGGAACAGAAAAGAAAATTTATACTGAGCATGAGGAAGAGACAGTTAATGTTCTTAGGACATGCAATCAGTAAGAAGTGCTTGGACGATCTGATGAGCACAATTTCGACCTGGAAAATGACGTTTTAGTATAAGATTAATATAATTTACTCAAACTGTTAATATAAGATTTAGTTATTTCAGTTTATTGTCTGTTCTTACTGAACTACTACTGAAGTAATGAGGCTTGTATGAACGTTGAAGAAAGAATAAATACATGTGAAAATAACTAAAAGTAAAAACTGAGTTGATATTAGTTAAAACTCATTTCTGTAATTATACAAGTGAAATGAAAATCAAGTGTTAATATGTTGTTTTGTTAAATAACACGTCTATTCATCGGCAAAACATGTCAAAGCAGACATTTCCCAAACTATCTAATATATATATATATATATATATATATATATATATATATATATATATATATATATTAATACAGGTTTCATTGAATAATATAGACAAGTTCTGTCTATTTATTTTGTGTAAGATCCGTTCGTATGATCTGATTAGCTTGATAGTGTTGTCATGGAAAGACGACAAGAAATCGCAATAATTGTTGATTTTTTTATCAGGTCTGAGCTTTCCGCTTACATAAGCCATTATCAAAGGATCAACATTTAATGTTCAGTGAACATATAACATTTAAATTATTATTAACAGAGTGGAGTTATACAGAGAAATTTAGACAAGTCCCTAATCAGATCATACGAACGGATCTTACACAAAATAAATAGACAGAACTTGTCTTTATTATTCAATGAAACATGTATTAATGAAAAATACTGCCAAAATACACACACACATATATATATATATATATATATGTGTGTGTGTGTGTGTGTGTGTGTGTTGCGCCTATTTTTACCTCAAGTAAATGAGAAGAACGTGTTCTATTTTCCTTTTCTATTCATACCAACTAGGTTTTGTGTTTGAAACAAGAACTTAGATTTGATGGGGAATTAAAATTTTAAATTTTACACAAAAAGACGAATATAGTCTTTGCGTAATTTTTTATTTCATTTTTTTATAAATTAGTTCAATGGTTGTTTCTAAAAGGTTGACGCCAGTTGGTAGTAAATTTCTATGTTTAAATGCATACTAGGATATGGCTAACAATATTAACAATTTAGTTCAATTTTATTTTTTATTGTATCCAGAAATAAAAGCATCACACGACACAAATATTTGTCTATAGAAAAACAGATAGAATACATATATTATGTTGATTTAAGTTTAATAAATAATACAGAGGACATAAACTGTTCTATATACACAAAATTCACTTAAATCAACAGTCAAATTAAAAAGATAAAACATGAAAATCTTATACATCAGATAGAAAAATCGTATCAACTACAGGACGTATTAAATTTGTCTGAGAACTGATAAAAATGAAATCTATGCAAACAGAAATTTTTTTAAATTCAGGTCATGTATAGCGAAAAGAATGAATGAAAAAGTTGCAGCTAAAAAGAATACGCAAAACTAAATTTAAATTTGAACTGTTAGCTTAAAGAAAAGCAAGAAGAGAAAGGAAGACGTTATATCGACAGTGTATGATGATGATGATGGAGTTCTTTCTTTGCTTTTTGCGTTGCTTGATAAATGACGTAACGAACAATAGAAAGTATAACCAGGTCCAGATTAAACACACGGAACCAAAGCCATAGCTTTTATTATCTATTACATAATTATCCAAAACATTTTTTATAATTTGTATAGATCTTATTTGGCAAAAACAGAACAATAAAGATTATTGCACACTATGGTATGGCCACCCCCAAATCGGGTTTTAGATTTTATTGTTGGCCTGGATAGGTTTTAAAGCTACCGAGGAATCAAGTTACCGTATTTGGCGGTATATAACAAGCGCTTTTTCCAAAAGAATAACTTTTTAAAAAATTCTTGCGTTTTATATGCGAATTAGAACCTTCCATAACCTATTTTTATCTCTAACGTTTACTATAATTTACAGTTTACCACAGACAGTCACTTATACGTAGTCTGAAACCAGGATAGTATTTGCTCAAATGAAATTATTATTATTGTTATTATAATCATTAATAATAATAATTGTTGTTGTTGCTGCTGTTGTTTTTGTTTCCATCGGCGCTGTAAAAAGAATTATCATAAAGTATCATCAACCTGAGGCGATGTTAGCAAATACGTAAATAAGCATCTATTATTAAGTAAGTGGAAACTCCAAATGAAATAGACGTAATTGAAAGTGGTAAAGGTAAAATACCAACCTAGGAAACAATGTTAAGACCAAAGAATAATATGTTCGTCAAGGAAGCGTTCAAATAAGAATAGCGAGTTGAAGGAGGTTGTGATTGTGATGTTTTTGCTCAGTTGTATTGCCAGTTTGCTTTTCTCACAAATGAAAAAAGATACTTGGGACAATAGATATGTGATTCTACAAAGAAATGCGGAAAATACACCAGAGGAAGCATGTGATCAACCAGGAAGTTTTACTGAGAATGGAAACGAAAAGAATCATAAAGAAATAGTTATAATTCTGGGACAACTAATGAGTTAAGAGAGATTGGCGAATGTGAGACTCACATGATATACTGAATGCAAAAGGGACACAGTCACGTCTCTAATGAGATTGTGTAAGTGAATCGTCGGAATAGGTAGTGAGATGAATAGTAAAATGACCAACATTGCCACGAGTTAAAACCGGATAGGAAGTTCTATAGAGATGATCTCATACGTCCTGTATGGACACGGCACATCGAAAGAAGAATGACAGCAATAAATTCATATTCTCTGGTATAATAGAAAACGAACTTTCTTTAAATATGATGAAACTATGTTGCAATGATTCAGAGAGGTTCTAAATGTAAATGATTTTTACACTAAATATTAAACTAATACCTATATTTTATGAAACTTAAAGGACATTTTCCATTGTTTAGTTATATTTACCATGTGTTGATGACAATCAAATTTCCTTTTTCTTGTTACATGTCCATTTTTAATTCTTAAAACAATACATGTAAATTTTATTTGTTAAAGTGCTTATCAAGAATACATTCTATAGGTTATCGTTAAGAGAGATTTGAATAAAACAAAATAATTTACTCTTTAAAATTGCTGGAGACAAGGATTTTGAGATAATGAGCAATTTTGAGCAAATTACTGATTGTTCGAACTCTTTCAAATAGTAATGTGAGTTTGTCTATACAATTTCTTCACGAGTGAGATTTCAAATAGATATAAACATACTATTTTCTTCTCATTTAAATGTTTTACATTTTACAGAAATTCATCATTTAGAACAACTAAACATAACGAATTATATGTCTTGTTTATGCTAATTTACTATTTGCTTAATGTTCCTGTTTTTAATTCGCAAAAAAGTGACCATCAGCAAAATGTTTGTATTCAAATACTTATGACAAATACTATATATATATGTGTGTAAATTTGTGTGAGTGTGCTTGTGGGCATGTGTGTGTACATACATTATTTGTGCAAGCAAAAGTTTCAAACTTCCATGCAAATAAGCAAATAAAAAATATACCGAAAACAATGTTTATTCATTAACTAAAAACTCTACTTTCCTGAAATAGAAGCCAATTTGCTTAAAATTTTTAATTAATGGTATATCTTTCAGATAAAATAGAGAAAAAATTCATGAAATCACTTAATACTGTGGAAAAATATAGTTTCCATTATTTATTGTTCTCTTTTATCTTTATCCTTATCCTTATTTATTTTAATCTATTCTCTTGAATTCATATCTATAACATATATTTATATTCCAATATCTTCTTTCGTTATTCTAACTTCCGCTATGAACGTACACAGTTCCCCTCTCACATCCTTCGTTTTCTAAACCGTAATTTTCCCCAGTTCAATGTTCTTTTTTTCACTCCCCTTGTTTTCTTTTTTGTTTTTGCACTTTTCTAGACCCACTTCTTATATCTCTCCTTTTTGCTTAATCCTTAATGCAAGTTTCTCCCTCCATCGACCAATTGCCTTCTTATTCAAATCAATCAATCTACAAAGTTCGAAAAAGACGATTGAGGGATGTTGTTTTGTACATATTTCATCGAACTAACGACTAATTAAGAAGCCAGGCTCAAATAATCAATATCAAAGAACCGGAAAAATTCATGCTAGCGTAAGAGATAGAGACAAAGAGAGAGAGTGTGTGTGTGTGTCTGTGTAAGCGAAGGAAGATAGAGAGATGCATTTACCTTACGTTTGTGATGATATGTGAGGCAGCTCCGACAGATGGCGCTGCGTCCGAAACTCTACTCCAAGATTACAATCAAAAACGTACTTAAATCGGCTATAAATTAGGAAAGGTCAGAATGACATGAAACGAAAGATAGAAAAATGAAAGACAGAAGGGAAGAACAATTGAATGAATCAAATCTAAAAGGAAAGAACAAATGTGAAGAGAAAAGGCAGAAGGAAAGCAAATAAAGAGTAATTTCACAAGAAGAGAAAATGTGGATAAAGAAAAAAAATAGAATACGCAATACAGAAAAATTCCGAATGGCCAAAAAATACATGATGTTATAAAAAAAAGATATGGAAAACGAAAGGAAAGAAACAAAGCGAAAAGTCAGAATAAAATAAAGAAACAAAACAAGAGAATGAGCAAAATGAAGAACTGAAGTATTATTTTGAAAAAGATAAAAGAATAAATATATAAACTGCTTAGAATTTATTTATTTAAAAAATATTGGTGTGTGCTAAAACTTGATTTATAACCTAATATTTGGCATAATCATCTGATTTATTTTTGTTTTTGGCGCATCCTGGTTCATGTCCTTCAAGCACTACTTTAGAAGAATATGTTTTTGAAAAAAATCAGCATAACAGATGGTAGTAAGCAAGCATAAAAAGGTAAAATAAATAGCAGAAGATAAAACGTTCTCTTCGGCAGAATATATTAAGGAAAAAATGGATGAAATGAAAACAGGTGAGATTTTACTACATTACAGCAAAAATATTGAAGGGCGCGTGTTAATAAAATCTGAGATTATTCCAGTACTGGTTGAGTAGCAAGAACACATAAAATTTTAACAATTTTTCCGCAATCGTACATTTCATTTGATACTTTAATCTTAAATAATTTGAAGATTGACAAGATTAAAGTAACAAATGAAATGTACGACAGCAGTAAAATACTGAAAAACCTCAGTAGTTCATCCTTCATTGTACTGGCAAAGAAATCAGTTGAAAATGAATGTAGATTTCACCAGACAGTAAGACTGATGAGCGGCATAACTAATCTTTAGGATTCTAATCAACAGATCTCATAGCCGAACTAGGCCAAAAATAAAGCAAGGTCGAGGTGACTTGCAATGATTTTAATGTAGCAACAGTTGGCATAACTGTGTGCATTTTTTAAGATTGCATAAAAACTGGCGTGTTTTAGTTAATTGATTCTAATCTTAAAGACGGAAGAAAAGGAACTATATTTTCTGCAGCGTAAGTTTCTTTTTCTTTTAAGAAAGATACAAATGTGATTAAAATGCAACATCATTTGCGCAATCCATGGAGAAAGTACCTGAAAATGCGCAACCGAGTCGAAATAGCAACATTTTGTGCCACAGGTTGCTAAACCATGATCACCGATCAGGTAGGCGAGTTGAAGTTAATGTTAATTTGATGATAACCGACAATAAGAATATTCAAATCACACTTTAGAAAACTTTTGAAAAGTTTGCTTCTATCACTTGATTTGATTTGATTCTTACTGAATCATATACCTGAATAGAATTTGCTACGAAACTTGTTTGGTCTTCATTTTATTTTATTTATTTATTTATTTTGGTTGGTTTACACAAATTATAGTGCGCGATAAAAAGAGAATACTGTGTATATAGTGAAATGTCAGGAGTTTTTTTCCTACTATTATCTATCTTGGGAACGAAAAGCAATATATTCAAACAAAAGCTGTTTTTAAAGATACCAACTTATCACAAAAATACGAAAAGTTTCCGTATTGAGTTGACAAAACTTTGAGAATAGTATCTAATCAGGATAATGCCATCAAAAACATGATTCTATAATGATCAGGTAAAAATCGTTTGTGCTAAGGTGGGAAATTTTCATTTATCCGGCATATTCACCAGATATTTTTGCCGGTTTTGATTACAATTTATTCCTGTTAAAATGATTCCGTCGGCGACATTATCATTCTATTTGCATGTTTCGAATGAGTTTGAAAACATTTCAATGGATTTTCTGCTAAAAATATTTGATATTTTTTGTATGTATTTTGCATTTGTAAAAAATTTATTTGCCTTGTTGTCCTGAAAATACCATTTCTCTCTCAACATCTATCAAACTATCTACAAATTCAAATCCAGGGCTTCCTCACTTGTATTGGTTAAACTCCTCTCTGGCTGGTCATGTCTTGTCTACACAGCTTAGTTAATTTCGGGTTGGTGAGGCTATTTAACCCATAATGGATATTTTGGTGTGTGTGTGTGTGTGTGTGTGTGTGTGTGCTTAGGTTCCATTTACCCCCCCTTACAAGACTAAGTTTTGAATTTAAAGTTGTCCATCTCTTAGACCGGTTGTCATTCAAGGCTATAAGACCAGTCTGTTCTGCTATTTGCTCAAGAATTTATAATGATCATTATAAATTCTTTCACTGTGCCTTCACAACATATCTCTCTCTCTCTCTCTCTCTCTCTCTCTCTCTCTCTCTCTCTCTCTCTCTGACTATATATATATAATGTGTATTTGGACAACAATCTCTCTTATACAGGTTTCATTAAAAATGACAGACAAGATATTATCATGAAGTTTTTATATAACATTTTATGTGTTCTTAGGTTTTTTTCTTTGCAAGACGCAAATTATATAAGAAATCGCTCGAAAGTACAATACCTTTGGACAATTCGTATATAATTTAAGTTCTGAAAAGAAAAATTCATAAGAACATATGAAAAATTATATAAAAACTTATATATATATATATATATATATATATATATATATATATATGCGTGTGTACATACCTCTGTGTGTGTCTGTGTGTGCACGAACATGTGTACATTTATTTCAGTCCTCTTTCTCTTCGTTACATAAGGCATTCGTATCACTGGCCTTGTAATCATAAATATCATTTTAGTGTGACCATCTGTCGCCTGTTTTTGACATGAGCTAATTCATTGAAATTCAACTTG
>JBBBDQ010001806.1:120000-317500 GCA_037127315.1 Ascarosepion bandense
ATTTCTCCACCCAGGTCGTCGACAAGCAGATCAAATTAATTGTCAAGAATCTTAGAAAAGTAATACAAGCATCCATCCTAATATAAACAAAAATGGTTGTATTATCTTATTCTACTGTAGCCAGATGCACCGTAACTAAAAAGAAGAGGAAAAGGGTATTAAATGCATACTTTTCCGGTGCATATCATATAATGGTTCCAATAAATATCTTAGATGTTACATTTATTATAAAAAAATTCGAAATAGCTAAGTAAGTAACCAGCCTGAGGCCACTGGATATTCCCCGGCATGTAATTATACAACAAATGAATGTCAAAAAGAATATTCTTTACACAATAACTATACGTATAATATATATATTCATTTCCAGTGCACTCAAGTTTTGCGAAGTCTTTTTACACCTGAGGTGTGTTTGGTGATAGAGGGAGGATTTAAAAGTATATGAATACAATGATTCATACGAGTGGCAGAAAATCAAGGCTTAAACTAATTTGTAAAATTAACACTCTTGAAAATCATCGTTGTAAATTTTTGCTTTTACTCGGCATGAAAAATAGATTGCAAGTATCAAAAGGTGATGAGGATATGCAATTATTTTCGTCCCCAAGCAATCATTATACATTAATAAAACGCCAGAATATATAGGTATAGAGTAAATTCATATGATTTCAAGAAAAGTTAATTTCTGAGCGAAAATAACGTCCAGGCGAGTAGTATGATTTATGTAATATAAAAAGAATATAACAAAAAAAGAAAAGAGGTAAAGAAAAAATGAAGTAAATAAAAGGAAAGAAGAAAGGAAAGAACGAATACAAGAAAATTTTAAGATAAAATAGCTGAAGGAGAAAAAGTATGAAATAAAAAATGACATCATCAAAACTACATAGAATTAAAAGTTAGAAAAAGAAAAGGTAAAGTAAAGATAAAGTAAGAAAGAAAAAGAAAAAGAGCCGTTGTCAAGTGTCTTTATCTGAATAGGCTTAGAGAAATCATTGGGCAGATGTATGTGTTCAGTAAATTGGTCGCAATTACACGCTTTAGAGAAATGACAAGTGTGCGTTACATAAGTAGTTCCTTAGTTCTGTTTCTCAGAAAATGAAGGAACAATATCCTAGAGTCTAGTGGTATATGTATATATATATATGCAAAAAGTATGTAATTAAATTCGATAAAGGAAATGAAAGACAAAAGAAGGCTGAAAAAGGAAACCATATGGATATGAAAGCAGAACGATAAGTACACACAAACAAGCCTTGTGACATACTGATGCACATAAACACTCTAACACACATACATACACATACATACATTTATGTGTGTGCGTGTGTGGGGGGTGTCTCTATTTAAATATCCTATTTATTTTCTTTAATGTTTCCTCATGTTTCGTGCAAAACCATATGTGTAGTTCAATAATTTCCAGGCGTCGAAATAAACTTTGAAATTACAGCAGGAAAAATTGTGCCAAATGAAGGAAGCGATTTTACAAATGCGAGCTGAAATAGTTTCATTGCATTCATCTCAGCATCTTCAGTTATTTGATGGAAATCAACAACGACTTTACTAGTAGAATTTAAGCATTGCCTCAACTAACGGACAAGCAAAATTGTCATAATTCTACTGTACTATACATATGCATCACTGAACGTTATCATCAAAAGTGAGCAACACATTTTATTTACAGTTCAACAAGCAAGGACACTGCCACTGACGCCACACATGATTAACTCGAGAAAAATTGTGACAGTTTTCCTGTAAATTTATGTAGTATTTGCAGCATTCATTAAATTTGTCACTATGCGATTATTCTATCGAAAAATTATTAGAATCGAGATTATAATCATAAATGTATTCCCCAAGAGGGAATCCCCCACGAAAATCAGCTGCTTCACCTTTAGCTCATATTTTAAAAAGTAGTTCGGGTTAAAATCTTTGCAGTAATCATTTGATAGCTAACTAGCTAGCTAGCTAGATAGATAGATAGATAGATGCCTTACTCAAAACTGGAACAAACTCATTGAAATAAAATAGTACTGCCGGTTGACCAAAATTTTGCTTTTTCCATAAAATCAGGAATATTTTCACATCTGCACTTATTAATTTCTACACCGATTTATTTATATTTACACCAATATATTTGCAGCAATGTATTAATATTCCATTACATTTTAGGAGTAAACGCTCTTTTCAGTTCTTCTACAGAGCGCAAATACCCTTGGGAAAGGTATTAATCCGTCTATTCCTTCCATTTATGGGTTAAATAACAGGACAGATTGGGTTCTATAGCCTTGGTCTACCGCAGAAAGCAATGGCAACCTATTGCGGGATAATCTTCTGCCCAGTCAGTCATGTCTCCTTCGAGATATGATCGCCCAAGCGTGTATCACGTATGGCACTTAACTGACTGACAGAGCATAAATCCCCTGTTATTGTAATTCTGCTTAAGGAATGCAATTTTACATTGCAAGACATACCAAAGTACTGACTATGGAAGCAATTAGTTTCCAGTGATATGTAAATTTAGATTGAAACGGAAATTGAAGAGGACTAAGGTAGCACCCAAATTGTAATAAGGTATAATCTGGAACGACCCAAATCTGAAGAAGAAATATAGAGAAAATATGAAAAACAAGTGCGGGTGACATAAGAATAAAAATGACAGCTTAAGAGATCTTTTAGTAACATCAGAAATCTAGAGTATCCCAGAAGAAAATAGACGAAGAAAAAGAAATGAATGGATGAGAGATGTGATTCTCGACATGATGGAAATCAGACAAAAACAATGCCAAGAAACGGAACAGAATATAGGACATAAGGAACAAATAGAGGCAGGCTTAAGAGGAATGATTCAACGAAAAACGTGCAGAAATAGAAAGAATGAGTATCACAAATAAAGCATACATGCATAAAAATAAGAGGAGAACAATCGGGACAAAAGACATGCTCATCAAAACGTTGCATAAAATTCAAGGACGGAACGCTGATATTAAAAAAAGAAACCAATAAAACCAATAAAATGTAAACGTAAATTCTACTAAATCAGCTTCTTTTCTCGCACTTCCCACCAGTGGAATTCTTTTCTGCTTACTTTCTTCCCCGACAGCTACAATCTCCAAGAATTTAAAAGTAAAGTGAATAGTCATCTCCTATCTCACTAACTTGTATCCTCCCTCTTATGCTCCTTTCTCCGTCCACACGATTGTCATCAGTATTCTTATCCTTCTCTTACCCACTTCCTGAGACCCCCTATAATCTCTCACTCTTTCTTATAACTTTCCTCCTATGTAATCCTCTATATATATATATATAGTCATCCGCAGACAGATCTGTTTCGCTGTATCACAGCTCATCAGTACCGTTAGACTCCGATTGGTTTTTAACTCAGGATTAAAACCCGACTGAATTGGCGTCAGTCGGCGATTCTAACTCTGAGCTATGGGTGCTCGGTAGATTGTGGCAGACTTTGGGGCGTGTATATTATCATTATACACGCCCAATAGCTGAGAGTGTTCTAATTCATTGCTGAATGAACGATGCATAGATGCCAGAGTAGCTACTGTTTTTCAAAGTCTACCATTCTTCCAGAGTGCTCAATCAGGATGTGAGAGCGTAGTCATCCGCATATATATATATATATATATATGTATATATATATATATATCAAATACCGTACCAAAATTATTGGTCCCTAAATTACAGTAAAGTGGACGTTTCTGCTTCTCATTTCGTTTTCTACTCAAAAAATTTTACCCTATTGCAGTCGTTTTCATATATAATTATTATATTTTGTATATCTAAACTTAATTATAAATGGAACTTTGTCTGTGTGTGTGTGTGTGTGTGTGTGTGTGTGTGTGTGTGTGTGTGCCCGTTACCTATAGACTCCGAAACGGCTGAACCGATTTTCTTGAAAATTTACACAGTTGTACTACAAGCGTCTTCGAGTGTTCTTAGCTAGGTTTTGTGTCGAGGTACCCTCGATAAATATCGAAAATCGATAATCGAAAAAAACGGGTTATAGAAGGAGTGGTCCGATTTTAATCAAATTTAATACACTCATAGACAAAGACATAAGAAATGATATTCAGAAGTTTCACGGTTGCACTTTTTACAATAGTGCAGAAAATCAATAATATATATATATATATATATATATATATATATATATATATATATATATATATATAAAAGGCAAGATATTTGTGTGTGTGTCTGTTTATCTGCCTGTATGTCTGTATTTTTTTCAGCCCTTTTATTTTAGTTTTTGCTTTGGGTTTGGCTCTAAGTATGTATAATTGTAGTTCTTAGTCTCAGTCATGATACCATTTACTCAGAGGACTTATTTAGCCTTCAAAATTCAGTTTACGACGAAAAAACTTATTTGATATCGATACCAGAAAATCAAAATTTGACTTACATCCATTCATTTTTCTTTCAGTCTACGGTTTCGCTTTAACTGGAAACAACTATTGCTTTTTAGTCTTTCGTGCCAATGTCCAAAGAGTCTGAGCTCCAGGACCATGAATTAGTTTTAAAGCTTTCCTAACACCCAAGCAACGACGGGCTATACTGCTATTTAAAAATATAAACTAAATAAAACATAAAGATTTGAAACGATATATGTGCAATTTTTTAGCCACCACATATAGATCAGTTCTGATACAATCTATTAAAACAAAAAATATTCACCATGAAAATTTATAATATAATGTCCACGCTGAGCTAGTATATCTGTTAATACGGTCACATCTATATCAGCCATACTCTGTTGTGTTACACGCGATCTGTCATGCTGAAAATTATCTCCTTCATCAAACAGTCTTAGAGCCGCGGTTTAAACTTCCGTCAGTTTTAACCAACTTCCTTGCATCATCACTTTTTATGCAAACCAAAAGAATCAGATTCTTACTCCCAAACTTCGAATTTTTGCTGTATAGATGTGAATTGTTTCCCTTGTACACCCTTTGATAAATTATCGCTTATTTGCATTATTTAATTTCAGACTAATAATCTCATCTTTGTTAATTACTATCACATTTCGACCGTAGTACCCTCCAGGTTTCTTCAGATGCTTGCCGATACGGATAACCTTTAGAGAATTTTGTTGAAAATTTTGTGATAGATATAGTAAATAAAAAGAAGGGCAAGTAAGTCAAGGCATTCTGTGCATGTTTGTACAAGTGCAGCAATAACGTAATCAAGCAGTTACGTTTTCGTTAGTTGAAAATGATTTATATGACGTATATATATCTCATAGATTTTACAAGTTTAAAAACGCGTGCATGCTATGGTTCTGAGTTGAGGGGATCTGTTTGCTTTGAAGATTAGCACTCGAAAAGCTACAAACTGGAACACAGATTGCTGGCAACGGAGCTAAACGCAACGCTTTCTCATCCTACAATGATGTTCATATATATATAAATATATATATATATATATATATATATATATATATATATATATATATATATATATATAAAGAGAAAGAGAGAGAGAGAAAGAAAGACTAGCTTTCGTAAAATCCTTCAAGCATTTCAGTTGAAAAATGAAATAGATCCTCTTAAAAAGAAAACAATAATAATAAAAATCATACAAAGGTGAAATAAACAAAAAATAATTTTGTAATATGTAACCAGTATGCAAAAAAACAAAAAGTTAATAAAAATAAAAAAAATTAATGAAGGTAATAAACAAAAAAGGTAACATACAATAACGTATGCGGTTTGAGTCTATTGAAATTGATGTTTCCATAATGGAATATACGAAACTGCGAGAAAATATATTGGAAATGTTATCTTAGCGAATTGAAATCTTGTATGAAAGATTTCGATAAAAGACATGAAAAAGGAAAATGGGGAGCAAGAACAACACACTTTTATATTTATTCATTTCAATTGCAAACAATTAATCTTTATTACGCCTGCCGTCGTGGCAATATATCGCATCTTATTATGAAGTTGCTTTTATTATCGAAACCTGGTATAAAAAGTGATTAATACTTATTAGGTCTATGCAATGGCGAATGAAAAGAGGAAAACGAAAGGGACCTAGAAGAGAATGAAAACAGGCCCCTTTTTTATCATTTATTTCTTAACTTTGTCGTTTATTTTATTTATTAAATTGTCGATTTATTTAATTTCTTTACGTTTTGCTTTATTTATTTGAGAAAAATTTGCTCATTGTGGCTATAGAATCCATGTTTCAAAATGGCCGCTGCGAACCCCTACTAAAATTATGATGGATTCTGCACAAGGGAAAAAGCATTTGTAATTTTTTGAAGCAAGCGCATTTTGAGCTTTGAGCAGTGCACTTCTTTCAATAATCTCCTGGCTTATAGCATAGCTTTTTATTCTTAATATTTTGTCCTTTTTCCTTTTAATATTTATTTGTTTCGAAAGGCAAAATCCGAATGAAACGAATTTGGAGTGGCTGGTATTTTAAAATGAAAAATAGCTGTCGTTTCATTTTCTCACTTGGGTCAGCAATTCATTAGTGGGCGGAGCACAAAACAAGACACGGCTGCCTGAAGATAAGAATGTTAGTGATATTGAACGTGCTGTTTCGAGTTGCTAAAGGCAAGGTTTTTTTAATGTTCTATCTATTCATGATGCACTTTAAATTTGGCAGTTGCAGGCTCTATATCTCAACAAACCTTTGATTCCACATGGTTCAGTATTTTATTTTATTTTTTAGTTATAATAAAATTAATCGGCAGTCGTAATTTTATACAAATTTTCCATGTACAGGCTTATTTTTTTATAAATATATATTTTGGAGGAACAGATAGAAAGCAGCAACCTTTCAATTCTTTTGACATAGGATTTGGCTATGTGTCTATGCTGTTATTGTGGCATACTGCAATTATTCTGCAAATCCAAACTTCGAATTTCACTTTCTATCGCATTCCAGAGGTGCTTTATGAGATTGAGATCTGGTAACAATAGAGGCTACATTAACACAGAAAACACTTTGCTGCCACTATTTTTTTTTTTATTTTTTTTTTTTTTGATTAAGTTCCTCTAGAATTTTTTACCATAGGATTAATGCAGCTTTAATCATAAATTGAGGCACATTTTCAGCCTTAATATCCTGGTTAGGTTTCGGCATTTAGATGATTTTCTATTGTTACCAATGTTATCAATGTATGCTATTAAAATATTATCTATATCCTTTAAGCAGTAGCAACAGCAGCATTCCGAACCGTTGATCGTTCTATATGCATGATATAATCTCGCCATTCTCTTATGATCTTTTTCATCAACAACAGACATCCGCCAACAGAATTGCCACTCACTGGACTTTTTCTGTCTTTTCTCCGTAATCCATAGAGGTTGGGATAAAAAAATATATAGGAAGAATAAAAAATTGTTAAGAAGATTTTGTAAAATAAACCGAATCTTCATAACTTTTGAAAATAAGAAAACAGGTGACATTGTAGACTATTTTGAAATAGTCTCCTCGCTACATCGATTTACTTTACGTTTTAACACCTAATCGTTTAACCTAGTAGCTTAAAAAAATTAAATTTCAGCCTAATGTCTAATCTTTTTTTACTCTGTATACGAGTGGAAAGTAAACGGCAGAGATTTTCCGAGATAAGACAGCAATTGCTTTAATTAAAACCTCGGTAATAAACAGACATAATAACATTGGTAATTTTGACAATATGACGGCCAACTTTTCACAATAAAAAGAAAGTAAATAAAAAAAAGATGTACCTATGGATTCTATGTAATAAAAATGAACCGACTTCTGCCCGATTTCTGCGAGATGGATGCCATTCAGATTACTTGATTTGTTTGAATAAGTCTTTTTAGTCAATAATGATATTGTGGACAGTTTTTCGAGTGTTTATCATGTAGGATAACTTGAATAGTAATCAAACACTGCAAATGATGCACCCTAAAATAATAGAAGTATTATAGAGGCAAGGAACTCTACCATTCTGATGGACCATTTCAGTGAAAAAGTACAGATAAGCGCGAGGAAACATAAGTTAACATACAAAATGGCAATTCTTTTTAAAAAAACTAAATGGTGGTATCTGAACTTAGAAAAGCCCATATAAAGAAAGAAAAACTGACTTCAGGTAGAAATGAAGAACAAAATTCGGGTATTGTAGAATTATGAGAATATTAGAAAGCATGAATAGCAAAATGGTAACTGTGATCAAAAACAGAAGAGATAACAACTAAACAAACGGAAATAGCAATCATAAGCAAAACTATAATTGATAAAAAACACGATAAATATGATTGTCAGTACTATAGTAGATAGAATTAAAATATATTAACTGCATAAAAGACGAGAAGGGATTCTATTTTTCTAAAATTCAATCCGCAGTCAATCTAGATAAACTGCAATTGTTTATATTGGAATGCATAGTTGGTGGTGGGGGGTCGAATGTATGACAAAGAAAATACAAATAACCATTAAGTACAATACAAACCAGTTAATTAAAAAAATAAAAAAACAAAATTCACTTCACTAGAAACTGACAATATTTCTTACAACTTAACATGTCAAATATGATTTATAGTTAAAAATAAAAACGGAAAAGAAGCATAGAAACGAACCTTTTGAAATATGCATCTAAATTCTGCAAAAGATTAGCATAAGTATTTACCCAGCGCATACAGAAAAAATAAGTACCTACAAACGTTAGTATCAGAAAAGTAAGTAGGGACTTCATAAGAAATGATTTAATAAAACATTTCACCCATTATCATACTACTACCAAACACACACAAATAATTCTCAAATAGACGAACAAATATTCGAGACAAAACAACTACACGAATAGGTGATAAAAAGCTAAGAAATAATGGAGCATCTACAGGCAATAGATCAACTATTAACAACAGCAGAATATAATATTAGATTGACTAGGAAAAATAATTTGCTTAGATAGTAAACGCGACAGTCTTTAAACCAGCACGAAAGCAGGGTATTTACGAAAACTGTATATACAATAAATAGAAATGCCGCAATAATTTAACTACACAATGATACAGATAAAATAAAATTTAGAACTGGAATAAGACAAAATAAGTTCTCACATTAACTATTTACAGAAAACCATGAAAGCGTCTTCCTGAAAACAGTGAAATAAACATTATGAATGTTTTTGCATCATTGTTGCCTTTCTTTAACTCATAGAGAATAGTGCTTTTTAGGATTTTTAGGATTATTTAATTCGTCCAGCTTTAAGAAAATTTATTTGAACCATAATGTGGTGACATAACCAAGCGTTAACATCTGTATGTATGTCATTTTGAATAGCAAAAATACAATTCAGTATATTTTTATCAGATATTGTACATTACAAAATGAAATGACTTGATATAATTTATTACTTGGACAGCAATTTCAACTTCACTTAGAAAAAAGTATCAAAAGAGTTCCAGATGTTTAAGGTTTATTAAAAAATTGATCTTTTAAGCTGGCAGTATAGAAAAACATCCGCTCCCTCGCTTTATCGTTTTTGCCTATTTTTATTTTTATTTTTTTCACGGATAAGAACACTGGTCACTTTTTAAATAATACTTTTGTTAAATTATCGAAGAAGACTTTTCGATAACAACTCATCAGTTTGGTGCTATGAAGAAACACCATTTATTGATTTTTTACGGTGATGTACAAAACTCAAGGCTGTTACAGATTAGAAGGTACAGTTCGCACGGATATGTGTGGAAGACAATGGTTAAGATCGAACAGTTTCAGAGTGTAATGATCAATAAGCTTCCTCTTAGGAGTCAATTCCCTAAAGCAGCGATTCGTGGGAAGAATCTACTTTAGTAGAACTTGGTTCTCCCCAAGGGAATGAGAGTAGTTCGCTAACATGTGGGTGATATGGCAGATCTTAGCCGTGAAGGTTGGAACTGGTGAAACTAAGGAATATTTTTCGTCTGAAGACTTTCCATGGAAATGCAGTAGAGCAACAAGTGGCTTACAGTATCTTGTCTATGAGAAAAGGGATCGGGTGGTAGTTGAAAATAATCTGTCACTCACAAAGATGCGGAGATGTTTTTAAAATCTATCCATACTGAAAAAATAAGACTGAAAAACTACTCCCTATATATGGCTGCAGTACTCCATTTTCGTCGTGAAAATTATATGCGATGATAGATTGTCACTAGTTGATTTACCGGGCATTGAATGTAAGCAGCCAGTTTCTCCCCACTGAGCTAGTAGAAATAAGTCAGAGGAGCGATCAGCTACGAAGCTATGATCATCTAAATTTTTTGAGGTGTTTTCGCATAATGTTGTGTCATCAACACAGATGTGCACAAATGATTGTAGTCTACTCTTAGGCAGATCATTTCTGTAAAGTAGAACCGAGAAGCGAATATTGTGGCGCGCCTGCGTTGATCGCTATGGCCTCGGCCGTTAAGAACTACCCGTTATGAAGCACTTTATAATTTAATAGAATCTTCTATAACATAACTAAAGAGTTTATGCAGTAACCCTTTATGCTACACCTTGTCAAAGACCTTTGAAATATCTAATGCAATCGTTCTTGTTGCCAATTACATCACTGATACTGTGATGTAATGGTATTTATGATATCACACTGGACTTGATAGATCAAAACCCGTACGGTTTGACGTTCATAAGGTTGTTCCTATTGAGGTGATCAACAACTTACTTGTTACTACCAAAATTTTTATAATGGCCCTCAGGAGAATCACACCCATTCTTGAAAATACATTTGACACCTTACACAGACTCGGAAAAGATTACTTCTTCAAGCAGCAATTAAATAATTTTGCTAAATCGAAACTAATCACGGGTTAATATTCTTAAGGACAATCACTGGATTAGTAAGATCAAAACGGGCTGTAATAAAAGTATTACTGAGAATGAGGAGGTCAGGAAGGGGATAGCCTTTGTTATCTAACGATAAGCTAGAAACAAAAATCAAGTCGAAAGCTCCACGTTATCTGACAAGGATGTGATAATTTCTAGGACATTTACAACAGCAGGTACCAACGCTATGCCTCTTTTCAAAATCTGGCTGGAGATTTTCTAGAATTCCGGGTATTCAATTCGTTTGCATTCAACCTTACCCTGGACTACATGTGCATAGCTACACTTTGCATTTTCTATAACTCTCTTGAAGTGATTTTGGACAGTTCCAAATACAATATATGTCTTTCTACACCATCCCCTATGATAGAAACTGGAATAGTGGTTACGGTAAGGTATGGCAGCAGCACATTCAGGGGTGAACCGAGGCTGACTTTTCGATTTTTTGCTGGATTTTTTCTGGGGTATAACAATTTCCATTCCAGAAAGTATCCATTCGAAGCAGTGGTGTAGAATATGTTTGAAGCAGATTGCGAAAGGAGCTGTTGCTATGTATGGTCTGAAACTGTCTCAGTCGGCTTTCGTATACCGAAAAATTGTTCTACAGAACGGAACATCATAGGATGCCTTTGTTTTGGCAATAAACTTTACCACATTCGTGAATGGTCAGAAGTGCCAGGAGAGGGGATCTTTAGCGAAACAATTTTTAGGGAAAGATGTGGTCAACAAAGTTTGCCTGAACTTCTGTTGCATCAGGAATGTGAGTCGGTTCTTCTATGATACGTGTTACACAATGCACGGTCCACTGTTCACGATATTGCACGTTCCAGAACCCATTCGCAAAATGGCACAACAATAGTCCCAATGTTATATACACCTGCTGTTAGGATAGCCTCGTTCGAGGTTACTCAAAGGTTCGGCTCCCTGACTGTCAGGTAGATAACGCCAAAATCCAGAAAATGTTTACCTCCATTGCCCTTAATGAAGGCACAAAGAATATACATACATGATATCGTGAGTGTACATGTATTGTCTACCCATAAATCGTAGCAACGTAACTTCTTAGATTAAAAATATCGTGATAATCTCACCTACATATCAGTCAGTTAAGTGCCATACGTGATACACACTTGGGCGATCATGTCTCGAAAGAGACATGACTGACTAAGCAGAAGATTATCCCACAGTAGTTTGCCATTACTTTCTGCGGTAGACTGGTTGCCAGCCAAGGCTAAAGAATCCAATCTGTCCTGTTATTTAACCCATAAATGGAAGAATAGACGGATTAGTACCTTTCCCAAGAGTATTTGCGCGTAAGTGAATGCAATGAATTCGGCTGGAATTCGAACTCGGCTCCCCGATTTCTCGATATCCAATGCACCACAACGCACATCCTCACATATAAGGGACTAAAAAACCCATTGAGAGAAGATGATAAAATAGGTTACTCGAGGTGCACTAAATTTCTCTACTCTCATTACATATAAAGGAGAGGTGTGTTTCACTTCCTTGCACCTATTGATATTTGGCAATTCTTTCTACACAGAGACATGAGCAAAGTTAGGATGAGTGTGGATACAATGATCTTTTCTAGTGGCCACATTCGAGCTACATTCGGCTCTATGAAAGATGGAATATGAAAATAATATATTTCTCGAAAAATATCATCTTTGTTATGGAAAAATAGGAAGGTGGTGTTTTCTAACTGAACCTTGCTCTATCTAACTGTGTAATTGTGCTACTTGTATCAGTGCTAGTTTCAAGAGCAATAAATAAGAGGCATCACTTTCGAATCGATCCTCGTATATGATTTGTTTGATAAGCGTAGCTTAGATGAGGTATAAGGCAAAAAGTATAGGACACACAGTAAGGATCATACCCATTACTCAGTCGTAACTGCACTAGCAAAACAAGCTTGGTAACTATTAAACTATGTTGAAGTATCCAATCGTCCCTTATATATGTACACACAGATATATACACACACGAAACTTTCCAAGCAATTATTAAAGACATAATCCTTTTGAAAAAGGTTTTAGTAACACACAAAATCATTTATCCCGAAAATTATATACGGAGGCATATTATATATATATATATATATATATATATATATATATATATATATATATATATATTAAGGAAATAAGGAATGTTTAATTCGACATTATTTTTTATTAATCTAAACGTTACAGTGGCTATAAATATTTGAGTAGACATCCCTTTAATGAAAAATGTGCACAAGGACGAGATAAGGACGCGTTTACCAGATATGTGTGTGTGTGTGTGTGTGTGTGTGTGTGTGTGTGTGTGTGTGTGTGTGTGTGTGTGTGTGTGTGTGTGCGCGTGTTAAATTATACGGATAAAACTTCAAAAATTTATATACATTTATTAGTTATATGAATAATCTTTCTTAGAAGTATTGACAATTATTTGAAAGTAAACATCCACAATTCCTTACATGAAAAATCCCTTGCATAATCTATTATATAACAAAAACGCTTAAAAACAATACAAATTTCCAATATACGTGTGCGTTGAAACGTAATTAAATGTACACATATACAAACTTATTTATGTCTAGAGTGTGGCATCATCAGTGATTCTAATCATAGGTTCATGAATGTCATATAGCATCAGCAGGAAAATGAGATCTGGTAAATTTGTTGAATAGACAGACACACAATATTGGAAATTAAAAATATTGTTAAGATCGTAAAATATAAAAAATTGCAAACTTTGCCATAATAAGAACCAAAAATATAACCATATATGTATTAGAACTTAAAAAAAGATATATATATGAAGACGATGAAACAAAAATTATTAACGACGCTTTTCGCCGATAGCGTCTGCTGTTTTTGGCTTCTTCGTATTAAAATGAAAGAAATTCAAGACTGTATGTAAGAAAAATGCATTGGGATCTCTGAAAATAAGTAGTAACCATAAATCAAATTGAAGTAAATTATCTTATCACTTCCATTGTCAAGAATCAAGAGAGTGTCTGGTGCCTGTTCGTTTATGTGTGTAAATACCCACCAACCTATTTATATGTATAACTAGGTTTTAATATATATACATATAAACCTTTCTTATCTTATCATCTTCACTTTTGTTTCGAATACTATGACACATCCTACACAAACCCACGCGCAAACACACACACACACACACACACACACACACACACACACACACACACACACACACACAGAGTATATATAAATAGGTATCACTAAATTCAGTAAAAAAATGAGCATAAATAATGAAAAGATGCCCAAGACTTAATAAGAACAACGTTTTATCCTCAAAATATATGTGCTGTCAATAATACTTTTTAGAACATTAAAAAAATTTGGTTAAAATTCTGGTTTTTCGGGGTGTAATCAACTTCGGACCATACATTTGTATAGCAAATTTTAGCGTCATTTTGCAGTTAAAACACATTGATTTAGAAATTCTTGCAAAAAACAGATAATAGTCGGATTTTATTGAAACTTTCAAGGTTTATTCATAAATGAATTACATTATTTCAGAAACGTTTCTTTTTTATAAAAACTTGATAAAAATATTTCGGTTTGAAATACAACAAGGCATTTAGCTTAATTGGGAGTATTAAATTTAATTTATTAGTTTTGAATTAAAAATAAAAAAAACATAAAAAAGAGTTTACATTTTTAAAATATGATTTCAAACCTTAAGTATCGCCTTTTTAGGTACCTAAATATACGCATTATATATATATATATATACGTATGTTGGTGGATAGGAAGCAATAACGTAGCGAAATCTAAACATCTTATTTTCTCTCGTAAAGAAGCGCATCTCACTTTTCTTCATTTGTCCTCTTTCCATCTGCAACAGCAGCAGCAAAGATCGAACTAACCTGGACGAGGTTGACAGGCGGGCAAACTGTTCGTCCCTTTCTTCGAAAACATGGTTAAACCAAAATCCTACGATTCGACCGCACATATTAACAGGAAAGGTAAACGATGAGGGCCGCTCGTTCGCTGGCAAAAATCGTGACATACGAGCTCTTTAAGTTGTGTCATCTCTCACGATAAATTGATACAAGACGGTTGAGTAAGCGAAAGAAAGAGAAGAAGCTTGAGGAGAAAGAAAAAAAGAAAGAAAGAAAGATTGTCGCCTTGCATTAAACGTTCATCTTTTGAAACCCCTGTTATTATTTTGAAAATAAATGGGTTCGCGCTGCGTGGGGTAAGTGCAAACACGATTCTAAAAGCTTTTGGATCAAGATTTATTCACCTCCTCCGAAGAGTGGAGAGCGTCAACCAGTGAATTATCATCGACGAATCACTTGTGTGTTGCAATGAGTTTACTGATTAAATATATCTGAAATTGCCACCCTTTCGGTATGCATCTGTCGAGAGGTACGTTCGTTCGCATGATCATTCTTTCATAGACGAGGCCAACACTGATTCTATCAAACTACAGTCGCCACCAACGCCTCGAGTAGCGGAGTCTTTTTCATTGATTGAGTACTTTTCAAGGAGAGACAGGATTAATTTTTTATAAGAATATTTAGATTTTTCACCCTCTTTGATAAATAAATCATTCCAACCTGTACTCATTACGTTGCCGATTTCCAAGTCTTTTTATTTCGTATACGTTTTTAAATCCTAAAGTTTCTCTCTTTTGATGTTTTTCCTTCTTCACAGTTATCTTTCTTCATGCTGCTCTTATGGATTTCTTTAGAACTCTTCGAATTTTTTTCTGCTGAGCGATTTATTTCCAAACATCTATATTTTCTGTTATTCATGTTTTGAATTTCTTGTTTATTCCACAATTCCCACATTTGTCCATTTTCTTAAATTCCGTTATTTTCTATGTGAATTTTTTTACTGTCATTGTCTTTATTTTTACTTTCTCTTTTACTTTTCTGTTTAACTTTCCATCCATGTTTTAAGTTTAACGTTATGATGTTATTTTGTTTATTTTACTTCATATTCGTTTTGCAAATTCTTTAATTTCTATCTTTCTAATTTTTGAATCTCAAACAGCAATTTTATAATTTTTTTCTAAATCTCCTCAAATAATTTCACTTTTATTCCATTAAGTTAATTTTCGTTTGTTCATCTGTACTTTGATTTTTTCTTTTGCTTTGACATTCCTTCATATATCTGTAAAGATGTTTGTTTATTTTGCGTTTACCTTTTAACATATACACTCATGTAAGATGAAATTTTAACATCATATTTTCTTGCCAAATTTTACGAATCTATCCAGATAAGTCTTTTTAACCTGAAATCTACACAAGGAAAACATTCGCGAGCTGCAAAAACGTTTTGTTGTATTTTATCTTGATTTAAATTAAAACATGAAATATCTTTCGATTAGATCTTCCGTCTTTTTGTGAAAATCACGTAATGTTTTTTGTAAACGGTTTTCCATTGAAGTTCGGGTTTATTAACAATCAGTTAATAAGCACTATGTGTACTTTGTGCTTTTAAGGAAGATCCCCTAAAAGTGCGGCTTTGATACTGCAATTTGGTCTTAAATCACCGTGAAAAACTGGTTGGTCGATAAGCGACTTTAGGCTAACTTTTGTTTTCTATCTTTTATCTTTCTTTTTCTTTCTGCCAAGTATTCACCTCTTCACTTCTGTTAAGTAATGACATTTACCATCAATTTAATAATTTAACTTTTTCTTCCATTAAATATTTCTTACTTTTAATTTCATCATATTTACTTTTTCTATTTGGGTTCTACATTCATTTATTCTGTTACTCGGGCTCGGTTGTTTTTAATGTCCGATATTAACGATTAATACAAATAACATAAAACGCAAGAGATATAAAGAAAAAATTCTTTATCATTACAGTTTTTTTTTAATATTATTTATTATTGGCTAAATTTTATTAGCAAAGTGGACAAGCGTTATTCAATATTTGAACTGAAAAATAGGTATTATTTCACAAACTGATAGTTTTGCAAATCTAGTATCATTATCTTTATTGTTTCTATCGTCACCGTTCAGCTGATGTACTCTTCGGTCTTCTTATTGTTTTTTGAAATGCTACAAGTATATTTTGTTTTTATTTTATTAACTATCTATATTAGGATACGCATCATTGTCGCCCTTACTTTCCTATAGCTTTTGCTATATTTGATAATCATTGTGTGATAAAAGCAACCACGATGAAAAGGAAAAACTAGCCGATCAAATGAAAATGCCAACGAGTCGTATCTTTGCCGTCATCGATAACAAATATTAAGACAAACATTTCTTTTATAATTCAAAATTACATTCAATCTTTTTATGTAATATAGGAAGTAATCAGTGTTAGTACGTTATAAAGGCCAAAAACGTCTGCCTCTTTGAATAGCTACAAACCGTAAGAAAACCCAACTACGATATTTTAAATAAAATTTCTCTATATGTAAAACTTAATTGTCACAATAAATTTTCTGTTCATTTTCGAAGTAACATTTGGCTTCTTGTGTTTAAATCAAATCAAAACAATAAAAAACGACCCGTAATTTTTGTTTTCTTCCCGCTCAGCAAATATTTGCCACAAGCTTCCAATTTTGTGCACTTTTATTACGCACCTTTCTCCTAAATTCGAGAAAAGAAGCAATGAAATGCCCACCCATCGAGGAGACCAATCACAGAACTCACCCATTCTTGCGAACAGACTCTCTGGATAAATGGACCTTGGCATATGAAGACTTCTAAACACTTTGACGACAAGCTTAATGATAAATACTAATCAATATTACTTGGCTTTAATTATAAATGAATCGATTTATGTTCAGCACACAGCGGTCTCCTCAAAGCACAAGGTCAACAAAAAGTCATCGGTCAATACAGTCATGATCACGAACTGAAAAGTCTTACTGACGATGACGATAGAAAAATAATAAAAGGTTTGTGGCAAAAAATAACAAGAAAAAGAAGGTAGAAACAATAAAAGATAAAATTATTTATTATGATATATACAACTGATCTTTCCGTTCTTTATAGAATCTACAACAAAATCTATAAAGAGATTTGCAGATCACAATCTATAATATAAAAATCTATCATATGTAAAATTGTAGCTTTAGCACATTTATTCAAATTAAATTTCATGTCAATGTCTTCAGTGAAGCATATCAATTTTTTTTTTCAATTTTTTTTACCTATTTTCCTGTAAAATTTCTTTGCATCGGTTTGAAAAATCTTGTGTTTTTCTGTAGAATTTTGATCTTTTCTCATAGCGTCTTATTCTTTGAGCCTACAGTTGTATTGTTTGCCTTATTTTTTCCTTAGTTGATAGGACTTCATTTTCTTTTCAAATATTGTATTTTCTTTCGGCTCTTCTGCCTTTTCTGCTTCTTACCATTATTCTTCTTGTCAGTTCAACGAGTATTGATAATTCTAAGTTGTTCAATTTCTTTTTCTATTTTTCATTTCCAAGGTGGATCTACATGTCTGCGAGACTACCTTGTTTTTAATTTGATGTTCAATTTTTTTTGTTGCTGCTATTGCTGATGTATATATTGTTTCATTGAGATTTATATGAGTGTCTTCTTCATCGAAAATTAATTTGAGTGCTGCATTGTAGAGCTTAATAGTTTCGAGGTTATGCTTTGTTGGTTGTAATTTTGAGAGTTGTTCTCCTTCCTACATTGCAATATTTGTATCTGACTTGTATGGTTCTTGATTTCTTCCTTGGCTTCTTTTATACTGTTCATGTTTTCCGTGAAATAATTCTGTTCAATGTGTTTTGAACTCGTTTTATTTCCGTCTTGTAACTGACTCAGATCATACCTTTGCAGCACTTCTAAACTTATAGCATTATCATCACAGTGATTTGTGTATATCACGGTTTCATTATGACCTGTGGCTTGTGTGATGGTACTACTTTTTATTTCTGATTCCGGTTCCCTTTCGTATTTTGTTGATTCGTCTATTCTGGTTGCAATTCTTTTTATCTCATTAATTTCAACCTTTGTCAATCGGTTATTTCTCATGATGTAACTTCGTACATTGGCTAATTTATTTTCGTCAACTTTTTATATGTTTGCCCAACATTTTCTCGACAAATGTCATATGTTTAGCAAGTGATTTTTATTTGAGGTACAAGGACTAGTGATGATAACAACAAACGCTTCATAAAATGCAGTCATAACGACTTTGTACTCCTCACAAGACCATTTTATTTTTTCTTTCTTTAAATATATGGTTATAGATATAGCTGGAGAATTTTCAGGGCCATCATTAGGATTATCATGGTTGTGGAGACCTGAAGATTCATTCTTTGTGTAAGAGTTTGTTCTTATGGCAGATTTTTCGACCTCAGGTAGGTTCCCTTCTGAAGGACGGGCTCCCTGTTTATCCACTGGAAGAGCCATACTGGACTTTTTATTTTTATTTGTAATTCTCATATTTTTTTCACGAGTGATGTGCGGGTTCAAAAGTCCATCCAAAGTTGACCGGGACGTTGGGTAACGGTCTTTTACAAACAGGGTTCCGAAGCCTGTAGGTGATCGTTTGTGACCTCATAACACAGTAGACATTCCATCCTTGGCATGATTAGCACCTTGAGTTTCGGGTTGTTATTCGGAGTTTTCTTTCTCCTAAATGGGTTGCCAAGCGACAGTTGACAGTTGACAGAGACGCGATTGGAATTCAAAGAGAAGTACGCTGGTAAAAAAAAAAAACAAGCAAACTTGGCCGGTCAACAAAACAAAACATCGCTACACTAGAGTATTTTGTTAAAACAAAATTTGTTGCTATCATCACTAGTCCCTGTAACAAAAATAATTTTTAAGAAAAAACAAAATTAATGGAAAAGAAAAAGTTGACATATATTTAAGTTTATTATTGCTGTAAAATTTAAAAATAATTTGTTTGTCCACTATTATTATTATTATTAGTTCGTCCACTATTATTATTATTATTATTATTATTATTATTATTAGTTGTAGTAGTAGCAGTAGTAGTAAGTGAGTCTTTTCTGTTATCGTTGATGCATGTACACATCAAATAATTCTGGCAACCATCACTGGTCAAAAACACCACCAATTTTTCTCAAATATTCTGCATCGTTCTTCGTATTCTCAACTGCCAGAATCGTTTGAATTCTTCATCAGAGTTAAAATAAAGCCAATCTTTTTTACAACGGTCTTTAAGAATGTTCTTTAAGAATGTTCTTATTGTCCCAAGGATTCTTATTGTCACAAGGTACATCCTGTTTACTCTTTCATTCGACAATTTCTGCTCATATTAGGAAAGATTTTAGTACTTATCTGTTTACTTTCTGTTCTTTGACATTTTATGTTATACAAAATCACGCTTCTCATATGGATGACGTTATAGTCGCTCTTACACAGTCACATTGTAGTTTAGTTTACCTATTTCTGAAAACAGCTTTACATTTAAACGATTTGGATGGCTGTAAGTGGCTGTCTTTCTCTCTCTCTCTCTCTCTCTCTCTCTCTCTCTCTATCTATCTATATATATATATATATATATTTGAACGTATTACTATGTTTATGCATATATATATACACACATATAAATATATAATTACGTTTATAGATTTTTATATATATATATATATATATATATATATATATATATATATATATTCAAATATATCCGTACATAGATGTACGCATACAGTGCATTAACCTTAAAAATCTGATGCTAATTTGGCTGAATATTTTGCAGTTTTATCAGTGACACACATGAGTAGATAGATAGATAGATAGATAGATAGATAGATAGATAGATAGATAGATAGATAGATAGATTTTGTGTTTTATCTGCCTTTAAATTTCATTTTCATAAGCATATGCTTGTATATATTAATATGTGCATTTTTGGCAAGTGTTTTGAAAGCAGTTATTTCTATAGGAATGCTTTTTCACTTACAATCTTATGCTTGCATAGATCTATATCTATTCTTTATGGATATATGTCATTACGTATATATATATATATATATATATATATATATATATATATATATATATATATATATCACTATTTTTGGTTTTGTAATTGATGTTCAATAAAATAAATTCCCTACAAAAAAAGAAACAAATAAATAAATATTGATTCGTTTATTGAATCTTTTCGTTAGACTTAAATTTTCATAATACCACCATCCATTAATTTATTGTTGATTCGTCCAATCATTTCGCCGTTTGTGTCTCATTCATTCAGGCATTAATAAGAATTTACTCGCCATTTTGATTCGGCTGCACACAATTCGACGTCCAGTTCAGACGGATACAATTTGTATCAGTTAAGTTTGATTTGAGCCAACCGAATTTATTGTTCAAATGGCTATTCCTTTTTCATTTGGCGATTTCTCGTTTTACATCGGCTAGCATTTCACTTAATTTTAATATTGGCCATTATATTATTTCTTCTTTCTTTTAATATCCCCTGTTCTCTCAGTATTTCATCTTTTTATTCATTGTTCAATCATTTTGCTTGTGTCTATCTTCTTCCTTTTTACTGTTCTCTTAAAATAATATTTTCTTTTTCTATTTACTATATTTTCTTATAGTTGAATGGGTTTTCTTAATTTCTTCATTTTTAAGTTAATTCTTCATTTTCAATATCTTTTAGTTTTACAATAATTTGTCATCTGAAGCTCAAGCATACTTGCGATAGATAGATAGATAGATAGATAGATAGATAGATAGATAGATAGATAGATAGATAGATAGATAGATCTTCTCACGTCATTTTTTAATTTTTTCTCTATTGAATATTGCCTTTAAAACCCAATGAAAATGCTACAGGACTAATATTTATCTACAAGTTACAAGTCAGACCAAATATACTTACATACTATTAATAATGAACAATCAAACTAGAATACCTATTACACACACTTTTCTTTTAGTGATGTATATACAATTGTTTTATTTTATTTCCTTTATACCCATCACTTCAGCCTATTAATAACAGTTTCATTTAATCGTTTTGATGTTTTCGACACCCCTCTTCATAATCACCCTTCAATATTTTTCTCTCTGAATGAAACAACCACTCGACAGATATGAATATAATATTTTATTTTGTTCAATTTCAATAAGTTTGAAGAACTTGGCCATACTTGAACATGTCATTTAATTTTGTTTATTTCCTTTATTTATAAGAGTGTTATTAATATTTCAGTTCATTTACCCACAACTTTTCTTTATTAAAGTCTGCTCATCTCGGTGCTGCAAGCAGGAATCTCTTTTAATACTGTTAAAGCCAGAATAGAACGCCATATATATTTGTGTATAATTCTATGCTATGTATAGATCAACTCTTGACTTTTAACTGATAAATAGTTTATTACATACGTCGGGTATAGGTTAACTGCAGTTTTTACTGATAGCCAAGGCGACATAGTGGAAAGAAAGTTGTATATTTATGATATTTCAGACACAGTTGAGAAACAAGACCACTCATAGTATAAATAAATAAAAAGAAACAAAATAGCAAAACAAAATAATGAGATTGAACGTAGATTTGAAATGAAAATAGAAAGAAAGAAAGAAAGAAAGAAAGAAAGAAAGAAAGAAAGAAAATTAATTTCCGTTAAATGCAGGGAACATGTTTTTTCATATCAGGCATTGCCAAAAATTCTCTGGACACATTGATTAATAAAAATAATAAACATATTATACATAAGCTTTTATAATCAAAATTCTCTTTACTTTATGATAAAAAGATCTATGTTTAAATGAAGACTTTATGATAAAAAGATGTGTATCTAATATTCTTAAATGTACACTAGACACGGTCTATTCAGAGATATGCTAATTGGTAATCTAGCTTGAGAAAAATCGCTGATTAATCTGCCGTAAAAGTTCACGTATTACATTCGGTGTCAATGTTGTCCCTTGGATTCCAAGATTAAAGGTTCATTTGTACGCAACAATTTATGGTAATAGGGGTTGGTAAAATAAAACATTGGTTATCGAAAGTACAAATCAATATTTAGAGGTGAGAAGAAAAAGATGAACAAAAATAAATGAAAGAAAGCTTTGAAAAAAATTAATGGAAGAATGATCTAAAAAGATAATCTAAAATGGAAACGCAATCAAGTTGGTTTTCTTAAAATTATAAAACTTGCTTGGATGAAGATATGCTGCCTAAATATAGATACACTTGAAGTCTGAATATAGTTCTGAAAAGTATACTTTTCAGAAACCAATATTCGATAAATCTGAAAATATCGTATTTTTTAACCAGTGTTGTGTACAAACAAGGAATTCGATGACTTCCTAGAAAAGCTGAGTTGCGATTCCAAGCAAGCTACCTTTATATTCGCTGTCAATGTTGGCACTTATTTTAAAAATCTAAAGTGTTTCCTGTTATATTTATCACTGATTATTTATATGACTTATTTCATAACTATCACCTGATTTCTGTTTATCTTGTGTTAAAATTCTCATTCATTGTGTCACCAGTAAATCTTACCTTCATGCTATCCGGAAAAATCCAGAAAATTTTAAGTTTTCATATACTCATTAATAACAATAAACATGCCACATCATTCAACTGAGATATAGTAGGTCTTCTTTATTTTATGACCTAAATGCGACTTTTACTCTCTAAACCGTCATAAATAATGGTTATATGGCTTTTCCTATATCAAAATACTTTTCAGGTATCTACTGTGGAAATAGTTTATAATGCTATCCACCAGACAGAGAAAAGGGGAGAGATAGAGAGAGAAAGAGAGAGAGAGAGAGCTTCAAGATCGAAACTGCAATCATCCAATTATAGAGTTATAATTTGTCGTCTCGTCTTTCAGTGTGGGCTAAATTGAAAGACGATCTAGTAAATAAACTAGATTTGGATTCCAAATTCACTTCATAAAGGTTATCCTAGCTTATGGCATAAACATAATTTTGTTAAAGTATGTCATCTTATTAGCCACGACGCTTCAATTTCACCTGTATTTAACGATCTAATGTAGAAAACAATGTAAGAATGGTCAATATTTGTTTAGTCCTCTATAGCCGAGACCTGATGTTTAGTTTAGAGCAAAAATAATCGAACAGTATGATACAAAATTGTTTTTAAACTGCTATAAAAATTTGTTCATTTGGAAAGCAATCAGAATAATCCAGAATAGTTTCTAAGAGCAAGCCTCCTGCATACGCATAGAAGGATAATTAAGCAAGTATGAAAAGATAGAAATGGGTGCAAGAGAAAGATGTGTCTACTAGCCAAACCTTTTTTAACCTTTACAGCTTAGGCGATTTTAAGAAAACTAGTTTTAAGAAAACTAGGGGATTTAGCAGTATTTAATATTGGCTTGCACAAACTTAACAAAATAAGATAGGAAGAAAATATTATATTAAGATATTATATAACTAGTTTAAGATATTATATAACTATTTTTTTTTGTTTTTTTTTAATCATTTCACCCCGAGCAAGGCGGAAACGCCACTGATGTGCAAGGGGCTACATAAATGTAATAAGATTAATTAGAAAAGAATGAGGAGTACAAACTAGTTAGAAAGGAACAATAGAAAGCTGAGAAAGCAGGTGCGATGACAGATACATAGGTGGAGAGAAAGGGAAGGTTATACAGGGGTGGGGAGAGAGCTAGAGTCCAGTGGTTAGTAGATGAGTATTGACTTTGCATTTAAATTTCTGGAGGTTGTAGCCGTCAGGAAAGCAAGAATACGGGAGCAAGTTCCACAGGCGGGAAGTGCGAGAGAAGCAGCTACAGGAGTATAATTGTCGTCTGCATTTGGCTAACCTGACTGTGAATGGGCGGGACCCAGTTGCCAGTCTGGTTGCACGAGTAAACACCTGTTGAGGAGGCATCAGTGAATTAAGTTCGTCTGAGCAGAAGCCATGAAAGTATTTATAGAACAGATAAAGGGAGGCCACATTTCGACGATGGGGAAGTGGCTGCAGTCGAGCCGCCAGATCAGTACCTATCACATTACAGACTCTCCTTTGGAGCCTGTCAAGAACACTGAGGAGAACGGCAGGGGCACCTGACCATAAATGGCAGCAGTACTCCATGCACGGACGGATGGTTGACTTGTATATATGCAGGATTGATTCAGGTGGAAAAAAACATCCTGGATCGACATAGTGACCCAACCTTCTTAGCAGTAGATTTTGCTATGGATTCAATATAGTGGTTCCATTTGAGGTCTGAGGACAGGGTAAGTCCGAGGAGGCGTAGTGCATTACTCTCCGGGAGAATCGCTTGGTCCATGCTTATGGGAGGCAGGAGAGGTTGCCTGTAATGGTTGACAGACAACAGCTTGGTCTTAGATGAATTGAAGTTGACAAGCCACTTCTTTCCCCAGTTCACCACAGAGTAACGATACAAAAAGAAAGGACTAACTACCATATGTAAGAAAACAGAATGCAAGGCCATTAGCAAGAGGAAGAGCCCAAGATAGAAGCTTTCTAAACGCACACGAGCTACGAATTAGAGAATTAACAATGAAGAATGTAGAGAAATTTAACTATTTGGTAAGTGTTATAACAGATGATATAAGATGGGATACAGGAAGATGAAGGCACATTAGAATAGCAAAGGATGCCGTCCGAACGTAAGTGAGGTACAAATTTCAGGCACCAAAATTATTAATGTAGAGAAATTGAACTGTTTTGGGTGTGTTTTAACAGACACAGAAAGATAAATGTACATTAGAAGAGCGAAAGATACCTTCCAAACGTATGAGATCTACGAATTTGAGATGTCAGAATCAACAATGTTAAGAAATGTAACTATTTGGGAAGTGTTTTATCTGAGGACATAGTAATAACACCGAAAGACAAAGGCACATTAGAATAGCAAGCAATGGCCTTCCGAACGCGAGCAAGCTACAAATAGAAGACTGCATAATCAACAATGTAGGAAATGTATCTGAGTATTTAGGAAGTGTTCCAAGAGACGTCAGAAAATGTGACAGCGAAAGGCGAAAGCAAATATTGAAGACGTCAGAATCAAGAATGTAAAGATAAATTTACCTATCTGTGAAGAAATGCCTGGACAGAAAATATGACCCCAAAAGCTGAAGGCGCAATTGAATAAGCGAAAGATGTCTTTTGTACCTACGCGACCTATGAATTGGAAATGTCGGAATTATAAATTTAGAGAAATGTAATCATTTGGGAAGTGTTTTATAAGACGACATAAAATTACATTACGTGTGTGTGTGTGTGTGTGTGTGTGTGTGTGTGTGTGTGTGTGTGTGTGTGTGTGTGTGTGTGTGTGTGTGTGGAGGTAATAGTATATATGCTGCTTTTTTATATTCTTTAGATTTCATTTTGTTTGAAAGTTTTGTTTTTGTTTATATTTGTTATCTGTAAAATTCCCAACTAAACTTTTCAAGAACAAACACCTTAAATTCAATTATTTTATTAATTTCACATCGAAATTTTGTCACATGAGGCGGTTTTTTGTGATGTATTCATTGCTTAGGCGTGGTGTCTGGAGATGCAGTCTGGCCATATCTATTTGCGCTTGATAATCAAAGTAGCTCTAGTGGTCTTAAATTTTTGATCGGGAGTGTTCCCGATCAAAAATTTAAGACCACTTAAAAATCTTTAAAAAGAAATTTTTTTTACGGATAGATTTTAAACTTCTCCCACTTAATGTTACCAATACTACAATCTAAAAGGTTATGGAAACAAAAAGCTACATTCCAAACATTTTATTTAGAAATTTACATTTTTATAAAATGAGGCGATTTACACATGATCAAAATTATAAGACCAGGGGTATAAATTGCTAGATCTATGGATGTTTTTAGTTCAGTAACAAATTAGCAATCACTGCATAAAGGTGTTACCATGCCTAAAGCAAGCAAACTTACCGAAGTTGCGCGTTCTCAAATTCTAGAATTCCATAAGCAAGGTTTGTCACAGCAGGCGATCGCAGCTAAGGTAAATCGCAGTAAAACTGTGGTTTGCAACTTTCTAAAAAACAGTGAGAATTATGGAAAAGCAAAGGCCCCCAAAAATTTCTCCAGGCATTGAGTAGGAGAATAAGACGGGTTGTTATGAAAGACAAGGGACTTTCTTCTAATCAAATTAAGGCAGTCACAGAAGCTGATTGCAGTCCCGTAAACCATCAGACGACACTTACGACAAAAAGGCATGGTAAATAAAAAGCGTAAACAAATTCTTCGACTGCTTCCACGCTTAAAGTTTGGAACGTTGAGAATTGGAAGAAATTCCTGTTTTCTTATGAGAAAAAATTCAATCTAATGGTCCTGATGGCTTCCAACGATATTGGCATAACAAAAACATGCCTCCTGAAATTTTCTCCACACGTCATAGTGGTGGAGGGTCCCTAATGGTATGGGGTGCCGTTTCTTACAGAGAGACGATGGCGCTCCAGGTGGTGCAGGGTCGTCAGACAGTGGCTGTTTATGTTAGCATGCTACAAAAAGCATCTTTGATGATGGAGGGCCATCGTTTGTGAGGGGATGGATAGTTATTCCAACAGGATAATGCTGCAATCCACACTGCAAGACCTTGACCTTTCTACAAGAAATGGTGTCCATCTCTTGGGTCATCCTGCATGCTCACCAGATATGAACCCAATTGAAAATGTTTGAGGATGGATGACAAGAGATGTTTATCGAAATGGCAAACAATATTCAACAAAAAATGAACTTCGTGAAGCCATCTTCAAAAGCCGGAGCAACATCCCCTGCACCTTAATGGAAACGCTTATTTCTAGCATACCCGACAGAATTTTTGAAGTCATCAAAAGCAGTGGAGGTAGAACTCATTATTAAATTTGGTTGTTGAATGTTTTCATACACTTTTCATACACTTTTTGTACAATTTCGTAGAATTTTTGTCTCTGGTCTTATAATTTTGATCATGTGTAAATCGCCTCATTTTATAAAAATATAAATTTCTAAATAAAATGTTTGGAATGTAGCTTTTTGTTTCCATAACCTTTTAGATTGTAGTATTGGTAACCTTAAGTGGGAGGAGTTTAAAATCTATCCGTAAAAAAAAAAAAATTTAAGATTTTTAAGTGGTCTTAAATTTCTGATCGCGAGTGTATTTTGCTGCAATAAAATTAAAAAGATATGTTGCAATAAAGTGAGATTTACGTCACTTATTTTCAAAATTGACATGCTCTCTCTACTTAAAAGATTGGAAGGCCGGTGCAACACGATTTTTCTGTCCCCATTACCAGGTAGTGGATAAATACCAGAAATTATTTCTTTAAATTGTAAAGATAAACCAAAAATTGTCCTCCTCCTATTTGTGACGCTTTTTCCATCTGTGAGAAAAAGAAATTGATAAGGACAATTATTCGAAATGTGCGGGATAATCTGGCTGTGTCATTAAAGTTTTCATAGGCAAAATAAAATAGAAAGAAATCCTTTAAATGGTTTTTGCAAATCATTTGTAATCAGACAAGAAAGTAAATTAAAAAGTAGTAGCGCATAATGAAAACCAAATGGACAGGATAAAGAGAAACTCAGAAATTATAAGAATAAATAGGATCGGAGGGAGACAAAAAATATTTTCCTGTTTTCAAATGCACAGCAATGCCTTTAAAATCAGTTCAAAATAAGTGGCGGAAGTTAACCTCGATTTCCATTTAAGAACTAAAATCTGTTGATTATATATTATTGTTCTTGTTGTTTCAGCTGTTGCTAGTAATGAGCTTTATAATACAACGTTGTGGTTAGGACAATCAAGATTAGAAGTGGCAGAGAGGAGGGTCTCAGGGCAACTTTGTTTCCTGTCAGCCTCTCTTTTATTGACTGATACGCCTCGGCCATCGACAGGCCAGTAATTTTCATCTAACGAATCTCTCCAATCCACATCCAACCGTTCATGTAAACATCACTTCGACCGCTAAGCCAGCATCATTATCACTACTTTATCTAACGTCACATTTTTTGTCTTGAGATTTTACTGAAAAAAAAAACAAGAAAAAAAAAACATCTCATTGTCAAACGTCATAACCTCACCATTTTGAATTCTTTTCTTTCTTAATTTTTTTTTTTTTGTATTTTTATTTGTATTTCTTTATTTAGTTGCTGAGGGTAGAAATTCTTTTTTAACAGTTTTTCATTTTTTTCTTTTCATTTATTTACATTCTGAGTTTATTTCCTTTGTTTTAATTTTTGTAATTCCGCTATTTATATTTATGTTATATTTATTTAGTCCTTATTTTATGAATTGTGCGTTTTTCTTTTACTTCATTTTTATATTTTTATTTTCCTTTGTTTATATTTTCGAAAATGGCAAAAATTTATGCCATATCATCATTACTTTGATTATTATTATTATCATCATGTTATTCTTTTATTTTCAAGAACGCTTTTTGATTTGTGTTCATATGATGGCTTTATATCTTCGAGAGGTAAGTCATCTGCAAAATGATTGCATACGTAGAAGAGATTTTCAAAATTTGAACTTAGTGTCCTTGAAAAGTGATATGCTCACTCATGCTCTGTTTTCCAAATTGCTAATTATTCAAAAGCATCTAGTTTTACTGACACCAAAACTAGAACTTAAATCACATTTCTAACAACTGGGCTGCATAAAAATCTGTACATTATTTTGTATTTCCCACTAGATGCCGGAAATTATTATTAAAATTAAAACATTGAAAAAATGTACACTGTCAATCGGTGCCCCACTAAAATTTTCATACTTTTTTCGCCTCTATATCATTCTCATTAATAGAGAGTATAGAGTTCTTTTATTTTAATTTTTTCTAGGCATTTGTCTTTGCTTTTTGTATCGATATGTTTGCATTTAGATTTCTTTATTCTTTTTTATGCAGTCACAAATTTTTTGTCTTTATTATGCGTATATATATATATATATATATATATATATATATATATACGGTCTTTTAGATTGTGCTGTATGCTTATTATTTGCATTTTATTTTGTATTTTATTTCTTTAGTTTTCGTTCTTTCTTCCTTTCTTACGCCTTCCTCTTGTATTCTGTTCTTTCATTATATTTTCTTTTTATATACTCTGTTTTCTGTAAATTTCCTGTAATTATTAAGCGACTGTATTAATCAGAATTGTTCTTATATGTGTGAAGTGACAGTTTTTCTTCATTTGCCTGTCGAAGTTGAATGTATTTAGTTATTTCTTGTGTGAATTTATTTTTATTGACTCGAAGTGTTCAAATGCAGCCATGTTTATTCGTCATTGCTTGACATTATCCAATTATTCATATTTTTATTTTTTTATCTTATGATATCTTTTTTAAAATGAATTGTTGAGCTATGATTTACACATCTAAGCATCTTTCTTTACATTCCGTTTTCACTGTTTCTCTTTTCTTCCACACAAACTATTTCTCTCTCATTGTTTTTCATTCCCTTTTCATTTTGATCTTTATAATTATAAAACTTTTGTGTTCATATTGTTAAACTTAGGGTTGCCTACATTAGAGTGATTCTTACTATGCTAATCTTGCAGACTCTTCCAAAAACAAATCCTGTTTCTTAATACTATGCTTAACTTTTGGAAGGCACCTTTTGCAATTCCAATACAATTCCCTTTCAATTTCTAATAAATTTGTCTTTTTATAATTTTATTTATCTCTTTTCCTATTATTTAAGATCCCATTTGTTATGGTATCTATTTTTTTTTATTCGTTACTTTGTCTAGAGTACGAGAAGCCGTTCAAACCTAGATAAATATCATGATTGAATACTGATTTATAGAATTGGCAAATTAATCGTGTTAGACAATGTACCTTTAATTTAGCAGTCAATATAACAATATTGACGATATATCTCATACATCCTTTCATCTATCGTAATCACACACACACTAGTTTCTTTTGAATGCCTACCACTAGTTTGCATTTCGCGACTTGCAACATTTTGGCAGATTTAGCTTGGTTAATTTGGGAGACTGGGCATATTTTCCCGCAGTAGGTTTCCATTACATTCTGCGGTAGACTGGTTGCCAATTAAGACTATAGAATCTAATCTGTCCTGCTATTCAACCCATAGCTAGAAGAGATGGTTTAATACCTTTCCCAAGGGTTTTTACGCGTAAGTGAATGAAACTGACTGGAATTCGAACTCGGCTCTCCGACTTCTCATTCCGAGCCGATACACGACAATGCACTTCCAAGGTACAATACAAAACTAAATTTGTTTTGAGTTTTCTAGAATTAGAATCAAGCAAATTAATCTTGGGACCATTGGTACCGCACTAAGAAGTATTTTCATTAATTTACTAATTATTCAGATTAGTAACCTCATATTTTACTTCCATTACAGACTTTCGGCCGATATTACTCAGCCTTCTTCATGTGTATGGAACATCATGCTGATCCGTGAATTTTACTTAGTATTTTAACGTAATGTACTTCATTACTATACTTTACGCCCATAAAATGTAATTTACTTAAAGTTCTTTGGAAGGTTCTCATGTCAATAGCAGCAATTTGAAGAAATAGATTTATAGATATTTTTATTTGGTCTACGTTTCTCAACTGAAGTAAACGAATTTCCTGTTTCATCTAAAAATATATCATCACTTTAGAACTCAATCAAATAATGAAAAAAAATAAGCAGTAGCTTAGTTTTGGTAGGAACACTCAAACTATATGCACATATATACTAATGACTCAAGAAACATTGACAACGTCGGATGTTCAGCCGTTCTCGCTGACATAGTAATAAAAATTACTGACTTGACAAATCATATTTTGTAGTGCTGAAGGCAGAAACTTAGCTTTAGACATCATAACAGACAACTTTATAGTTGTTTTATCAAATTCACTTTCTGTATTTACATCACTGAGAAACAAAAATACAAATAAACCTTTCATTGTTATATTACAAAACAGGATCAATCTAATCTGCAAGAAAAAACTAGCCGAAAATGATAAACCTGGCATGACAGCTTAAGAATCCCTAAAAATGAACATTTCAAAGTTGAAAAAAACACTGTATAGACACCAAAGCAACTATGAACGCATACATTCTAAACAGACGCCAAGTACAATTTAAACAAGATATTTTTTAAAATTAAATCCATTCTAGTATTATGTTCTCAGATTTGTTTGGATGGAAAAAGTAGACCTATCAATAATCAGAATAGAATACATCTATATCACTCACTCATTTCTCCTAAAAATGAACATTCTATGAATATACGGCATGCCATAAGGTATACTCTCAAACATAGACTAGCCAGCTATAGTGATCAACTATTTTATGACATGCCTCGTCTTAGATAATAATAAGAATCTATAAGTTGATATTATCCCAGCCTAGTTGAAGAATGTTGCTCTATACTATAAACTACAGAATTAAATAACGCTGATCTCGAGTCATAACTGGAGAGTTACTGTACCAACAAACCAAAGGGTTGTTTAAAGGCCATATATTTAAATATTTTCGGCATTAAATAAACGACAGAATCTATATACTGTAAAAACAGAACAAACTTGTGGCAGAAGAAGGCTAGTAATACGAAATCGAACTTACTACATGTTAACTGTTGCGTTATGAAGAGGCACCCTTTATTTAATATGTATGTCTTTCTGTCCATATGTATTAATATAAAACGATATCTTTGTGTTTTTGTATGTGCACACATGTTGGAGCCTTAGAGAGAGAGGGCGTTTTCATCTCACATACCTTTGTTCTTTTATTTCTTTTGTCCCTATCTATCTATCTATCTATCTATCTATCTATCTATCTATCTATCTATCTATCTATTCAATTCATTTGAAAATTTCCTTGGACTATTTTCATCTTTATTTTACTCCGTCCTTTCTTGTTCTTATTCGTGTGCCTTTATATTTTCATTTTGCCCACCGTCATTCAAACTTCTTATTTACTGACGCGTTTTTCCGGTAAATCTGCAAATTAAGGATAAAACTCTGGAGAATGAAGAAGCCCAGCACAGCACCAAGGCTGAAATACAACACGCTGAAATACAACACGCTCGTGAATGACCTCACCCTGCAGAAAGAATACACAGCGTGAGAAAGAAATATGAAGAATAAATTGGAAAAGGACATTCAAAATGGGACTCACTAAAGGAAGCGATGGTGACATCAGTGAATAAAGGAAATCAGACGCAGAAGAAAAAACGAGTGGATGACTGAAGAGATTCTCCACATGATGCAAAGGAAACAAAAAATAACGCCAAGACATGGAAGAGAATACAGGAAACTACACAGGGAGATAAGGAACAAATTCAGACAGGCTAATAAGGAATGGCTCAACAACAAATGCTCAGAAGTAGAGAGACTTAGCAGGACCAATAAAGCAGAGATGCATAAAGAGAACTGACAGGACAAAAAAACCTGCTCCTCAACAGGATGCATAAAATCCAAGGAAGGAACAATCATATTGGAGAAAGAGGAAATACTCCAGCGAGGGGAAGAGTATAAAAATGATCTTTTTTGCAACAGAAGAGAGCAACCGAGAATAAACAAGAAGGAGGATGAACCGGAAATATTAAAGTTCGAAGTGGAAGCTGCAATGGCCAAACTGAACAGAAACAAAGCAGCTGGTTCAGACGGCTTGTAATAGAGCTGCTGATAGCCCTGAAAGAATTCGACATAGAAAAAATTACCGAAATAATAAATGAAATTTATAATATTTGAATAATACCAGACGACCTATGCAAGTCGATATTTATAGCACTGCCAAAGAAGCCAGGTGCAAACGAGTGCGAACTACACAGAACTATCAGCTTAATGAGTCACATTACAAAACTGATTGTCAGAATCTTGAATAGAGAGAGAATCAGAATCAGGTCAGAGACAGGACAGGTTCGTCAAGAACACTGAAACAAGGAACGCCATATTTATGATTAGGATGCTCTCCGAAAGGGCAATACAAATAAAGAAGGATTTGTACCTATGTTTTATTGAATATGCGAAGGCATTCGAGAAAATACAACGCAAAGAACTGATGGAGATGCTCGGCAGCCTCGACATTTTTGGGAAAGACATCAAAGTAATCAAGAATTTCTACTGGCAGCAAACTGCCTGCATACGGACAGATAACGATTTCAGCAGATTTACAAAGATAGAAAGAGGCGTAAGACAAAGATGTCGCTTTTCGCCGGATCTGTTCAACTTGTACAGCGAGAATATTTTGAGGATCCTAGATGCTATGCCAGGATTTGTTATTGAACAACATAAGGTATGCAGATGATACAGTGCTGATTGCAGAAACTACAAGATCTCCTACAGAAGGTAGCTGAAGAAAGTAACAAAAAAGGACTACAAATAGACTTTAAGAAAACTGAATGGATCGTCATCAGCAAAAAGAGCAACCTAAAATGCCAAATACAAGTGGGGAATACCAGAATCAAGCAAGTACAAAAATTTAAATACCGAGGAAGTGTTCTAACAGGAGATAGAAAGTGCGACACAGAGATCCGAAGGCGAATTCGCATGGCAAAGGACGCGTTCCAGAAGCTGAGTAAAGTACAGGAAAATTTCACTAGAAACAAAGAAAAGAGTGATAGATTTCTATGTGATGTCAGTTCTTCAATACGACAGTGAATACTGGACAATATAATCGAAATGAAGAAAAAACTTGAAGCAGCGGAAATGTGGTTCTACTGAAGGATGCTGCGGATACCGTGGGCCGAGCATGCGAGCAACGATGAGGTGTTGAAAAGAATGGCAACGAAAAGAATATTAATAGTGAGCATCAGGAAGAGACAACTGAAGTTCCTGGGACATACAATGAGGAAAGAGGGCTTGGAGAACCTGATACTGACAGGCCAGATAGAAAGAAAAAAAGACAGGGGAAGGCAGCCGATAACATATTTGCAGGGCCTGATCAGGTAGATGACGGAACGGGGTAGCGAGGTGTAACAGGGGAAAACATAGAACCACCAGGGATAGTGAGACATGGAGAACCATGATCGCCTACGTCCTGAAGAGACAGGACACATAGAAGAAGAAGAAGATATCATCCAGTTATGTTGTGCTTTGACCACCTATTAAAATATAATTTTATTTATTCATCACCTTCATTTGTTCTATTCTTTTACCTGTTTATTTTCATGTCACTCTGTTTATTGAGACGGTAATGAAAAGGAGAAGACCAAAATAATTAACAGTTCACAAAAGTAAAAAGAACGAATCAAGGAATTTTTATGTAAATGCTAAGAGATTAAGACTTAAAATATAAGAGAAAGGTCAAAAGAAATGAGAGATCATAGAGAAAAAGAGAAGGTGTAAAAGTAGACACGATTAAAATAAAGTTAACAATGCTAAGAAAACTTACACAAGGAACTTTAAGAGAATACTTGTGTCTTATTAAAATTATATTAAATTTATGGACGTTAATAATCTTCAATTAATAACATTGTTTTTTTTATTGCTTTTACTTTCGTTTTGCCTTTTTACAAAAAACATTTGCTTCCTTTTATCTTTCTTCTCTTTCTTTTATTTGAAATATTTTCACACCCATCTTCTTTTGCTCTAGTTCTTTATTATATGCGTTATTTTTTTTATAAAATCTCTTCATGTTGCCCTCTTTTTCTTCACAAAGGATAAAAAAGATGAAGAACGGCGAAAAACTCCTTCCTTTTATTCTTAAGTACTTTTTTTTTCTTATGTATATCTTTGCATTTTAGTCTCTGCATTTTTTATTCAATTCTTTTTTTCTATTTGCTCTTTGTGATTTTAATCCTTTATCTTCTTTAATTAGATTTTTTCTTCGTTTTCATTAATTCTTATCATTTTTTATCTCTTTTTGAAAATCTTAAAAAGTTTGTTTGCATTTAGTCCAATCTACATGCATGAAAACATGGTATAAAATTAAAAAGTAAACATTTGAAATTGATGTCCTGAAAGAAATATAGCTAAATAATGCTAATAATTCATTTGAGTCAGTTCTTTTAAGCAAAATAATGATGATCAAAAATAGTATAATGCAAATGTATTTACATGAAGAGAATGCTGGTCATTTGAGCCATGGTGGGTCATTTGAGGCCAAAAACTGACATCATTAGTGTTGATACTAATCACTCTATACTAATGATCAGTATTGGTCCAAATAAAGCATCAGTTAGCTTTTATTACATCGAATATTATTGAATGTTTTATTAAACACAACTGACGTTATTAGTCTTATTTTTTCTTTTTTTCTTAAGCATTTTCTTTTTTAATTTTTTCCTTCATATGTTCCTTCTCTGCTTATAATTCGGTAGGCTAGTTATGTAATATAAAAAGAAAACCTATCACTATCTCATAAAACTTGTCTGCTTAACTAAAGGTGTTCGGTTGAATAGAAATAAACGAATCTGAAGTTTTGACAATTGATATTGATAATGTTAAAAATTAATTATCCTCTGGTCAATGCTCATTAATATTTACTATAAATGAAGAATTTGTGGATAAGGTTTATCCGTTCACTACAATGTATTTCGTTTTTTTCTGGAAAAACATGAGGAAACGCTGTTACCTCAAGTATTTTAATTATGTTTCTTTTCCTATTTGTCTTATCCTTCTATTGTTAAAAGTCAAAATGCTAGTGTATATTTATTCCTGTGGACTCCTTGTGTGTGTTCAAAGCTTTTAAAACACAGGAAGTGGGGAATATATTGTTATACTTTTTTTAAACTGACTTTTACATAAAAAGGAAACAAAGAATTTTGCGAGAAATATAAGAAGATATGTACGCGGCCGAGTGGTTAGAACGTTCGTCTTCCGGTCATGAGACCTGATTCTGAATTTCAATGTAGACAATTTTGTCAGGAACGTGAATTATCAGTCTAGGGAAGTGATCCCAGTGTACAGCACCTTTGTAAAATGTCTGAAACTATATGAGTCGGAACACCATGCATATGAGGGTCTCGATCTGACAAGACTATTTTAGTCATGTAACATTCAAGAATATCCTTTTGTTTCCAAAGTGTATTATTGGTACGTTCTACTGATACCAGATTTCCTTCATGAAACTGAGAAATTTGTTTTTGAATTCAGAGGGATATTATGCTACTTTCAAAGGTTTTTGACTCAAAGTCTAGTGATGATTTATTATTTTTCCAGTTTTTCTAGGTTTTTTAACAACGCCGTCAATAGGTTCAGAGACAAACTTTGGAATGTTCAAATATATATTGGTGTATATTATACTTTCTCTAGTATCTTCAGATTATAGAGGTCAAGGTTTAAATGTTTCTTGTTTTGGTTTTTATTGCATATTCTCATGATTTTTTCCATTCTTAAAAAAATGCAAAATCTCACGATGAATTATTTTACATATGCTATGCTTTTTTACTTCATTAATCTGGTTTTCAAATTCCAAAAGATTTTGGTTTTGCAGAGCATTAACTAGTTTTATTTATTTTCCTTGTTTAGTTTAGTGTTCATCCTTTTTTTTTTCCTCGGTTGTTTCATTCTTCTGACAGTGATAGTCGTCAGGATAGCATCCACGGAAAGAACTTTTGCCATCTAAATACCTTAACTGGTGTCACGTATTTCATCAAAAGAAGATAAACTTTTCTTTTTAGTTTTGTTCGGGGTAAAGATTAAGGCATGTCACTATAATATTGTAGTTATTGATATTTATTTTTTAATTTCAGAAATATAAAGATTGTTATTGTCCTTTATCAAGCTATAACCTTAAAAGATTAAGAGTCTAATGGGAATTTATTAAATAATGGTAGAATCATTTTAGAATTGCGGAAAAGCTTAAGGTATAAATGATAAAACTATATAAAAAAGAAATGGAAAAACATGGGCACAATAATAAGTTTACTGTAAAAATGTTATGAAAGATATTTAAAAACAGGGGTTTTAAACAAAACCTTGGATTGTTCAACAAGAAAATACTTGAAGAAGCTGGTACAACACCAGATTCTTCAAATATTTGCAACGAATGCAAACAAAAGTTAAAAAATGCAGAATATTAGGCATGAACACATGTAAGAAGTCAAAATACCAAACGATGTAAGTTGGTGAAAAAATACAGTGTAGATATTTTTCCCCTGTACTATTTTGGCTTTAGGATGGAATTACATTGGATGGAACTGATACTTGGATCCTTCGTGCAAACGGTTAAGAACATGACTTAGAAGGAAAAATTGGAGTAAAATTTTGGTCTAGTATTGTAAGAAGTAAAACTATAGATCCCTTCAAAGTTGATAGTGGAGTTAAAAAACGAGGTAGTGATTATTGTAGGATTTTTAAAATGGTACAGGCTATAACCAAGAATCTTTAGGCTAAAGAGTATATTCCAACAAGCTAACTATTGCCTAGTTTGGCAGAAATGGCTTCCAGACTTTCCAGAAATGCACCCAGTAGAAATCTTGTCGTTTATCATTAAAAAAGATACATATGATAATATAAACAATATTCAAGCAAAGATCTCTGGAAGAGATAAAAACCGCTTCAGGTATTGTTATATCCAACACAACAGAAAAGTTAACAAGAAATAAGGAATGAAAGATTAATGACGTTATAAAATATTAATAAATCCTATAAATATAAAAGATAATAGAGTAATAGTTAATTATTTGAGTTATTTTTTAATCAAATCTGTTTTTCTATTTTATATCTTTGAAATATATTTATACATCATAATTTATGGTACAGTTTGTTTGCGGAATACAACCTGACACTTGCATAAGGTTATTATTATTTTTTGGGATAAGCATCGATATGATAAACCGAAAATCATATAATATGTTTTTTATATAAATATAAGTATATTAAAAATGCCAACATTGTTTGATTAATACCATTTTTATTGTGAAAATATTGCCTTGCGTAAAAAAATCTAATAAAGTGCAATATATATTAAATATATCTGGCAGAGGGTCAAAGGTCAAAGAAAGATTGTTGCCAGAGTATGCATATCTTAAAACAATCAGTAGACTGTAAACGTCCACGCAGTGAATTCACAATATAACCTAGACTGCATATACCCTATATTTTCAAATTTTAAAGGTTGAGTTTAATTCTGATTAGTTAAATTAAATGCACACGTAATTTTTTCTGTCTTCCTCCAACCATATCAACTCTTTAAATAATAAGCGTATTGTTTTATGCATTCAAATGTTAATCATTTTCAGATGAAACAACGAGTGTGACCTGACCAAAACAAAGAACTAGTCAACACTGGTATTTACCACCTTCCCACCAAGGCGGATGTGACACAATGTCAATTAACGTGGGGATTCTGAGCCTTTAAGCTCAGTCAAAAATATAACGTAGACTCTGTTTAAGGTAGGGTCGGGATCTTGTCTATTCACCCCAAACGAGACTCTACCCTTCGAAAGTGACAAATTTGGGTTCCTCTCCGCCCAAAGGGTGAGAATGAAAGAGTGGCGGTTCCCTCGAAAATGAACCAGTCCACACTAAGATCACGATCACAGCTCAGATTATTAATTAAATGATCCGCAATTGAAAACCCGTATATATTCCTAATGGCATCACCAGACGCAATTTCTTTCATTATTTTTGTAGACACGTGTTGAATAATTCTAAAATCTAAGCGTTGCGTCGTTCTACTTGTATATAGTCAACTCCACAACTACATTTTAAAAAATAAATAACAGAGTTAATATGATGGAGAAGTAAAATATCTTTACACATAAAAGGAAGGATATATCTAATCTTGAACAAAATACGAACATTTGCTGAAAAATAGCACTCGCATGAACTTGATGAAATGTGTTTGGCAAGATTCTCGCTAACGGTACCCAACCATGGTATCCGAAGATAGACTAGATATATCCGAACCGTTAACGGTTTAATTTATTTTTAACTCAGAAATATCATCCCGAATAACTGATTGAAGAATGTCTAAAGGATAGCCATTGTTCGAAAAAGTACTCGTAAAGAAATCGATTTCATTTTTCAGAGTATCATCGGAACAAATCATCAAAGCCCTAATTGTCAATAACTTGACCAAATTGACCTTTCGTTGTTTTAGATAAAAAGAGTCCCAACAAGTACAAGAAGCCATGAAGGTAGATTTCCTATAAACAGAGGTGACAAAAGAGGAATGTTTTCTATAAACAAGAGTATCGAAGTTGGGCAAAAAGGAACTGACTTCCTTATCTACCGTAATTTTAAGGGCCGATTGAACACCGTTGAGTAAGAAGAAGAATTGGTCCACTCTCAATTCACTGTTGAACACAGAAAAGGTATCATCAACGTAACTAAAGTAAACAGTGGCCTGGAAGAACTTAAAAGTAGGCTCTCCTCATGAGAACCTACACGTATATTTGCCAAATAGAGCCCAAAGGAGAACCCATTGCTACACCAGCAGTCTTACGATACATTGTCAAAATTGAAATCGACGGGCATGGTTGCAAACTTCATAAATTCAACAAAAACAGCTTCAGGAATAGTCGGAGGAGTCTAATAACTACGATATAGCAGGTCACTACAAATATCAATAGTCTCCGACAAAGTAACACAAGTGAAGAGATTACAAATGTCAAAAGAACACATAAACCCATCAATGGCATCGCGATTACGAATAAATTGTGAAAAAAAAAATGAATCATCTATGCAAAAAAAAACTATAATGCTGCAACAGTGGTTGCAATATTACTGCAAGGTACTTAGTAACTTTATACTGAGAAGACCTTGTGACACTATCTCCCGCGGGGATACTTTCTTTTGTTGGTTTAATACAACGGAGAGAGAGAAATTAATATTAGTAGTATTATTGGTTGTGCTTTATTGTAATTCGCGATGTGAGCTTCTGTAAAAAATCTATTTAAATACTATCATATACTTGTAAAAGTCAGGGGAATAGAAAAATTAGCTATTTTAATACTATTATGTACTTGTAAAATCCAGGGAATAGATAAGTTAGCTGACAATTTGAGGGAAGGAGAGAAATATAATTTTCTTTCTTTTTCATATACGATACGCATTATTTTGGACCAGGTGGAAGTTTGATTGTCAATGACTTGACCAAATTGACCTTTCGTTGTTTTAGACAAAAAGAGTCCCAACAAGTTTAAGAAGCCATGAAGGTAGATTTCCTATAAACAGAGATAACAAAAGAGGAATGTTTTCTATAAACAAGAATATCGAATTTGGGCAAAAATAATCAAAAATGTCAGAATTATTTGATGGGGTCAGGCGGGACTAAAGTCCCTCAACAGATATTTCCTAAGAACAGAAATTTGTGGGGATTTAAATATTCTCAGTTTCAGGATTATATCTCATTCGTCGAGCTAACCCCTTCCGCAAATCGAGTGGGTGGAAAATGATTTCATTGGTTAAAAGCTTCGAGTCGGCTAGATCCCCCAAGAGGATTGAAAAGGGTTATCTCGGCGAGAAAAATCAGTTTTTTCAGTTTTTCAGTTGTTGTCAATAGCTGTGAGAAGCTGTGAGTTGTTCTCAGAGTTGAGTAGCTATTAGTCGAAATGTAACGACTGTGGAAAACGGTTCCCAACTGGGGAGCCATGACCCACGGCTGGTCGCCTACCATAGAACTTATGGCTAAAGAGTTAGTCGAATGAAGCATGCCGCCGATTAATCTAAAGAGCTAATGTTAAATAATGCGCCTCTGATCCGAAAGAACGTTATTGTTTTAAAACTTATTTAGGAGAATTAAAATTTCTGATTATTCTCGACAAAAAGCTCGCACTGCTATGAAAATAATTTTTATCAGTTTAAGACGGGAGCGAGCTTCTAGACGACAGGGAAACCAACCCCACACCGCCGCCACATTAGCTGCCATCGCCGCCATTGACCACCTCTGATTCGGCAAATTCCGTCAAGTTCCTACAAGAACCCGAAAGAACTTTGTTATTATTTTTAACATCGCCTAGATAATGGACAGCTCCAATTTTAGAAAATACGGAAAAGACTTTAGCGAAAATTTGAAGAGCTCTGTCTACTTTAACGAAATTTACAAAAGACATTTCTATTTAAAGATTGAAAGCTCTGAGATTTTTAAACTCTCTCTCTCTCTCTCTCTCTCTCTCTCTCTCTCTCTCTCTTTCTCTTGTAAACCAACATTCCGACAACTGTATAAACTGCTCCTGTGAAAAGAAAAAAATTGTTTTTTTTTTAAGGCATTCTTCGTAACTCTCCAGGCGTATTCGACCTTGTTCATTTATTTTATTATTTTTCTATTTTTTTTTTTCGTGCCGTATTTTTTTTTTTTTTTTTTACCACAAGTGTGCACCAGTGTCCGGACTGGCTCTAAAAGGCGACAACTAAAATTGCACGACGCGACCTCTGGGATCAATTCACAACGTGGGACGTGGCGCGTTGTTGCAATAGACGTCTTGTAAACCATCTTTTGTGACAACGTCATCGGACGAGATCGTCACGACCAGCAACAGCGACCGAACCAACCGGCCAGCCTGGTGGCAGTGTCACAACTGGGATCGTCACGACCGTCGACGAGAGCGAGCATCACAATTAGACGAGCAGCACCCGGGCATAAGGCGTCACAGACCTAATCATAGAAAATATGGGTCTCAATGGCATCCCATCCTATGAACCCTAGGTAATTCATAAAGGCGAAGGTGAATAAAGCTAGAAGAACTTAACTCCTCAGTCATATTGGAAGAAAGAACACCATTTTTACCCGTTTCAACAAACGTTTCTGAAATCTGGTTTCAGTAGTTGAAGTAAAATTATGTTTATCAACGGAACCAAATCACATTAAATAAGATGGATCATTAAGAATAATTAATATTTTGCTAATATAATTTTGGTGGTCCACAATGACAATACCTGAGCCCTTATCAAAAAAGTTGTTATGCTTAAGTGATTTAATGATCCGATGGTGTTCGCTTCTCTATTTAGATTCTGAGAAGTGAGAAGAAATCAACAAAAAAGTAGAATATGACTACTGGTATTCCATTTCAATTTTTGAAGATTGTGGATGTCAAGGAAGGAAGAATTCAGAAGAGACTTCCCCGGGAGAGAAGTTAGAGAAAAGGAACTATTAGAATAGAACACACTATTGCATCTAATAAAACGGAGATAGCTAGTTGTCAGTCTAGTAGCACGCTTAATATCATCCAGTTGAGGCATCAAGGCGTAAAGCTCATCAGAACAATTACCATAAAATATATGTAGAAAAGTCAGAACCCACATAACATCGGTGAGAAAGTGAGTGAAGTCAAGATACCTGGTCAGGATCGATCATAGTCCAGGTTCTTCTTTGAATTTTGGCTAGAATCTCGGTATATATAGGATGAGCATCAAACCAGATATGGCAGCAGTATTCAGTGAACGGACGATTGATAAATTATAAATGTGCTAGATGGATTCTGACGAAAAAATTATCTGGCACTACACAGTGAACCAACATAGCGGTAGACCTAGCAATTGATTCAATCCCTAGACTTAATATCAGTGTAAAACATGAGTCCAAGAGAGGGCGAAGAGTTGCTCTCCTGAAGTTAGTGTCAACCATGCTGATGGCAGGCACCAAAGCTTCTCTATGGTGATTAAATAAAAGCAATTTTTGTGGGGTGTTAAAGTTTACAAGTCACTCCTTGCCTCAGTTAACCACTGATTAGAGGTCCATTTCGAGAGTTCTTAGTTTTACTTTGATGGACCTGTCGAACTTACTACTAAGAGAGGAGTAAATAGCTGTTTTTAGTATTACCTAGTTGAGAACTGATGACATTAGGATGGTCGCTGATGAAGATAAGAAACAACGTAGGTCGAAGAATAAAGCCCCGAGGATTCCGCATTAATGTGAAATGAACTACGCCTTTTTCATCTCAAATTAATCTTCCGAGTACTCGAATTAATCTTTCGACCAATCAAATAACACAGAAAATAAGATAATTCTAAATTTACAAATCATGGGATAGTCACACACCAACTAGGAGATCCTCACCGGCGAGGCAGCCTTGGTAGTACCGCACCACATAGTTGTACCATGTGAGGCACCTGGACATTGTGGTCATCGGAATCGCATCATCAACTGAACTTTCGACATACCTCAGTCTGTGCTCAACCTTCGATACCCACTCAGGTGGTTGCTGCACCATATGCTCAAATGTTGAAGCATATTTCCTTTTTATATGCGCCTTAACGGATGACAGCAATAGCTCAGTGGGGTTGAGCACGCAACTATAGGGGGCCAAGTGTAGTATAATTATCTCCTCAGGGTCGACAGCACGCCAATGTACAGCTCAGCTTGAGAGTGTGCTGGCGCATTATCAGTAATCACAACTGTGCTTGCCATAATGATGACATGCTCGTCTTTGGCTATACGTAGTGCCTCCAACAACCATTCTCTGTATGTATTATTCTTTACCGATCCCTATATAGCAGTAATTCGAGTGATTAGAAGGTCCTCCAGAGGAGGATTTCCAACAAGCTAGAAATTAAGAAGCAGCAAGGCATTTCTTATAAAGTTTGATGGGAACAGGAGCCGCTTCACGAGTACGTTTCTTTAAGACAAATGTGTTACGTGTATATCACTTAGATGAGACCTTGTTTTCAAGGGAAAATCAGGCAAACATACTTCTGATGTGTCCAGGATAAAGTTACAAGAACATTTCTGAGCAAAGCATTCCGATTTATGGGATATAGGTGACAACACTTCAAATTAATTAGAGCTAGGAGCGACTGCAAATTCGTTCTTGTTCATTGCACTTTTATAGAGTCGCCAGTAATCTCTTGAAGATGACTTGAGAGAGGTTATATGCTGTCTCATTCTATCTGCAAATACTGACTTTCACATGATTAAACGCAGAAGTTTCGACGCACGCTCAAATACATGTACACACACATATGATATAAATATAAATTAAATGGTTTAATTTCTATTTTTGTCTTCAGAAATTAAATTAAAGCAACTTTTCAGTGTTAGCTGCTTGTGGTAAGTCAATGGGATTCAGTCCATTTTTAAGTCTGTGTTTCTGTAATTTTTGGAATTAATTATTATTTATTTTCGTTTTTTGTTCGTCTTTGATTTTTTTTTTTTTTTGTCCTTTAGTTAGTGTAAATTATTTTGCAATTCAAGGTTATTTTTGACTTAAGATAAATAGTATTACGGTTCAATTATTTCCATTAGTTTTGTCTTGTAGAAGAGTTAAATTTCTGTCTTCGAGACATTCAATTCGTAACGGTTGGCCAGCGAACGCATGCCGCTTAACTCGACTATATTCTGTAAAAAAATGGTTTCATTTCTATTTTTGTCTTCAGAAATTAAATTAAATCAACTTTTCAGTGTTAGCTGCTTGTGGTAAGTCAATGGGATTCAGTCCATTTTTAAGTCTGTGTTTCTGTAATTTTTGGAATTAATTATTATTTATTTTTGTTTTTTGTTCGTCTTTGATTTTTTTTTCACTTAGTTTGTGTAAATTATTTTGCAATTCAAGGTTATTTTTGACTTATAATAAGTTAAAACTTTGTAAACCTCAGTCACTTTTTTTCTTTCTTTTTTTTAATTGGAGTAGATAGTTCCTACTATCGCCCGGTCTCACACTCCACCCCCTTCTTTTGAATGAGTTTAGAGGTGATCGCCTTGTTTGTTGTTTAAGAAGGGGTTCCCGGTTCATCCCCCTTCTCCGGTCTTAGTGTTAGTTCAGCTGGAAGCTCTTTGCAGTTACGGAGTATGGTGGCAACGTCTTTACATTCTGAGGGTACCGGGTTGGCAGTTTCCTGGTTGCTGCTTCCGACTGGTAGTTAGGAGCCCGAACTCTTGCGTAGCGTCTTGAGAGGCTGCTCTGATCAACAGTTGAATAATACCGGGGTTCTTGTAGTGCCATATCGCGCATGGACGGGCGTCCCTGCATGAACGTTCGGTGGGCAACCCCGAGGCCACATTATGTTGTAGGCCGCGCCAGTCTCCATCCTTCACAAGTTGCAAATTCTAAGACCTCTCCTTAACTGAATTACTATGGAAAAAATCAAACCTAATAGCAAAACTAAACCAGCTCATTTGAAAACGCCCAAACCTGTCTGCATCTCTTTCACTAACATACGCAGCATCCGCACCAACTTCCTCAGCGTAGATTCATTCCTCCATAATAACTCACCTGATATATTAGCCCTATGTGAAACTAATCTTAACCCTTCTATCCCCTCATCTGAGTTCTACGTTCCTGGCTACCTTCCCCTCTTCAGGAAGGACTCCAATGTTCATATGCATGGGCTTGGTGTCTATGTCAGCGAACACCTTCCCTTAGCTAGGGTGTCATCTTTTGAATCCCCAGATCATTCTTTCATGTGCTTCCGCCTCTCACTTCTCAGCTCGATTAGCTATCTCTTCTTTCTCTGCCGCTCTCTTTCCGCCCCTGACTGTTCGTTACTTGACATCATTTCTGACAATATCGACAAAGCCATTTCTTCCCATCCCCCTGCCCATGTATTCGTGTTTGGTGACTTTAACGCCCACCACACCAAGTGGCTGAAGAACGCTGTCACCGACCCTGCTGGTGTCCACACCATGAACTTTTCAATCTCCCAATCCCTTACGCAAGTAGTGGACTTCCCCACGCGTTTCTCCGATAACCCTAACGGAAGGGACTCACTTCTAGACCTCTGCTTCACTTCCATCTCAGACTCTTGCACTACCAGACAACTCTGCCCACTCGGAAACTCTGACTACACTGTAGTGTCCGTCAATATTTCACTCCACTCCCGCCCGACCCATGATACCCAGACAAGTAGAATATCCTACTGCTATCAAAGAGCAGACTGGGATGCGTTCCGAGACTTCCTCTGTGACATCCATTGGAACAACATTTTTAGTCTTCCCATCGAAGAATGTGCATCCGAGGTCTCCTCCTGGGTTAAGGCTGGCATCGATGCCTTCATCCCTGCTAGGAAATTCCAGCTTAAATCTCATTCGTCTCCATGGTTCTCACCCGCTTGCTCGGCTGCCATTGCCCACCGGAATCATTTCTTCCGACTCTATCGTAACTACGCGTCGGACCAAAACAGGCGCCTTTTCACTTCAGCTCGTAATAAATGTAAAAGGATACTTAATGAAGCTAAGATGTTGTTTACTGCCAGAATGAAGCAACGCATAGCATGCTCTAAATTCGGCGCTAAAGACTACTGGCCATTCTGTTAAAGAGTACTTAACAAGAGCAAGTCCACAATACCCCCTCTAATCAACAAATTTGAGGTCCTCACCTCCCCAGCAGATAAGGCTGAATGCTTTACCCGCAGATTCTCGAACAATTCAAGTCTGGACTCATCTGGAGTTTTTACACCCGACTTCTCACCTAGAACCGAGGCACAACTGAATGATGTCCACATTACACCTTCGCTTGTCTCTAAGATAATCTTAAAACTTGACCCTCTCACAAAGCGAGCGGTGGTGACGGAATCCCAACCATAGTCTTAAAGAAATGTGCCCCTGAACTCCCCTCTGTCCTTTCTAAGCTCTACAACCTCTGCCTATCTGCTTCCTGCTTTCCTGCCGGTTGGAAATATTCCTCTGTAGTTCCTATATTTAAAAACACTGGAGAACCCTCTGACCCTGCAAATTAAGGCCCTATCAGTCTACTTCTGATCTTTGGCAAAGTGTTCGAAGCCATTATCAACGCCGAGGTGGTTCAGCATCTCGCAGCACACAGGCTCCTCTCGGACAAGCAATATGGTTTCCGCTTCACCAGATCTACTGCTGATATGCTAACGACCATCACCGAGTACATATACCAGGCACTCGACAGGAATGGCGAAGCCCGAACCGTTGCATTGGATATATCTAAGGCGTTCGACAGAGTTTGGCATGCTGGCATTCTATGTAAACTGGGGAGCTATGGTATAACTGGACATTTGTTTCAACTAATCCAGTCATTCCTCTCTAACCGCACAATGAAGGTGGTATTAAACGGACATGCCTCCCAGAACTACCATACAAACGCAGGTGTCCCCCAAGGCTCCATCTTAGGTCCTACACTCTTCCTTCTATACATTAATGATCTCCCTGATTCCATAAGAGCCCGAATAGGTTTGTACGCCGATGACACCAGTTTACTCTCGCCTCCTACAAAAATCTGGTGTAGGCGTCAAAGCTAACCTCGCAGCCGAGATTGAAAAATACCTCCAATCCATATTGGACTGGGGTAAGAAATGGCTAGTAAATTTTAATGCTTCTAAAACGAAGCTACTCTCAATTAACCATCATCGACAATTTCACCTACCTACCATTAACATGGACCAGGCTTGCCTCCCAGAGAGTAAAACACTATGCCTCCTTGGTCTCACACTTTCAGCGGACCTCAAATGGAATGACTATATCGAATCTATTGCTAAATCCGCTGCTATGAAAGTTGGTTCTCTGTGTAGGGCCCGGAAGTTTTTCCGTCTAAATTTATCCTGCACATATATAAATCTACCATTCGCCCGTGCATTGAATACTGTTGCCATATCTGGTCGGGTGCCCCTGCTATTCTCCTCGGGCTTCTTGATAAGGTTCAGAGGAGGGTCTGTAATGTGATAGATACCGACTTGGCAGACCGCCTGCAGTCTCTCTCCCACCGGCGCGACGTGGCTTCCCTGTGTCTCTTCTATAAATACTTTCACGGCTCCTGCTCCGATGAACTTAGATCACTGGTGCCCCCTAAATACGAATTTGCACGAGATACTAGATTAGCAATTAGATCTCACCCTTTTACAGTGAAACCGATAAAATGCAACCGTAACTTCTACTCCAACAGTTTCTTTACTGTACTGCTTCCAAGTACACTTCCATATATCCTGAGAGTATTACATTCTCTAATCTTTCTTTTTTCTTCATGTTTAGTTAAAATTTCAACTGTCTCTTTTTTATTCTAATTAGAATTGTTTTTATTTTTTATTTTTTCGTTACTATTTTCCTCAATACCTCCTCATTAAGTTAAATCCGACATGCTATTTTCAGTACGCTTCTTTAGAACCACAAGTCTCCTCTTCAACTCAAAAAACATTGTCCAAAATTCTGCCATATAGAAAGCTCGGTAATTTCTTCTTTGTTTTTAATCTTTCTTTTCCTGTTTCTTAATAGTTTTTAGTTTTATTTCAAATTTATTTAACTTCTTTCTTTTCATGCTATTTTCTTTCTTATTACTTCATTTATTCTTCAGCTTTGCTTTTGCCTTTCTTAATAACAATTTTTAAAAATCTTTTTGCCTTTTTATTTTTTTAAATCAGTTCATCACCTAATTTTTTAATGTTTTTTAATCGTTCACCTCTTCCTTTTTGCCGAAATGTATTATCTGCGTTCTATCAATTTACTTTCCTCCATTTTTACTTATTCATCCCGTTTCTTTTTCTTTTTTCTCTCATTTCCCTTCCTACAACTGTTACTAGTTTTGTTTATTATCTTTATTTTTTTAGTTATTTTCTTAAAAATAAATTCTTTGTTTTATATTCGCTTTCTTTTCTTTTCTTTTCTTGTGCTTTCTTTGCATGTTGATCTTTCTTCTTTTTTTCTTCTTCAAATTGTGCCTGCTCATCCACGAATGAGTTATTAAACACCAAAACAAGCGGCTTGCCAATGATAAGCCAGTGTCATTTGAGATAATGACGTTCTTCTGTAACTGACAGAATGCGTAGGCTTGTGAAAGCAACCAGGGCAGAAATGATTAATATTGCGAAAGGAGATTGATTGAATGACACAGGCAGAAAACTCCTTGACATGTACAAGTTGGGCAGGATGGCGAAAAGCAGGAAAGACCAGACGAGATCAGATGACACAACATAAGAGACCAAAAATGCCCCGAGACACGCAATGTTGTAAAGAAGATAGAGATAAAGAAAGACACAAACATTCAAAGAAAAATATATTCAGAAATAAAGAAAGAGACACTTTAGACAGTAGATGTAAAAGGCGACAGAGATAAATAAAATGACAGAAAACACAGGGGTAATATAAATTAATTATAGTAAATAGGCAATTGAGGTGTGGAAAGAAAGAAAACTAGAACAGTAAATATTCGCATATATATTTCTGAGATGAGGTAGTATTTACACTATTTACATTATTCAGACTATTGTCCTCATCTTTGTTGCCATTTATACAATGTTTCGGCCACTGTACGCTCCGGCCTTTTTCACGTGCTAGAAATTTCGAATCGAACCCTTTATTACAATCACTGGGGTATATCATTCTCATTCTTTTGTGCGAAGCCTCTTTGTTAGTCATGAGTTATCTAACTCTAACCAGACTCTAAGTTACTGCTGTAGCATGATATTGAACGCACAAGTCTATGGGTCAAGTCACTAGGTTTGAGGGAGATAACTCATGACTGCCAAAGAGGATTTGCACAAAGGAATAAGAATGATATACTCCAGTGACCGTAATAAAGGGTTCAGTTAGAAATTCCTAGCACTTGAAGAAGGCTGGAACATACAACGGCCAAAACATCGTACAAATGGCAACAAAGATGAAGACAATAATTGAATAATGTAAATAGTGTAAACAGCAAGTATGTAGGAACACATAGAATGAAAAATGAAGAAATTATGGTGGATATAGAGTACTATCATGAAAGTTATCCTGACAAACATATTTTGTAAATATTTGTGGGGTTCATTATAATGTATTAATTAGAATTAATTTGATATTTGCTCAACAGTGAAATTAAAATACAATAAACTAAAACTAAAGACTTTATCAGTGGCTAATTTCACGGTCTATTTCAAACTTCTATTCTAAATGAACATTCAGCAATACATTTGTGAGTAATATCTATACTTAATAAAAATATTAATAACCTTTTTCTTAGAGTTGTCAAATTTTATGTTTTTTAAACTGAATTATAATATTTTTTATCTATAAATAAATCTAAAAAGATTTCTGCTAGAAAAACATACATCTGCTAACATATTCTATATACCTATATCATTATCTTGTTGTTTTACATATTGATAGAAGTTAATAAACTTTCTATAACCTTCATCAGTCATTCAGTCATTGGTTTTGTGAATCTTTTTACACTTTCGACTTCACTATGATTACCTGCAGTGAACTTGAAACCCAAAAGACATTCAAAACACGGGGTCCTGTGCTGTGGGTAACCGTTCATTGTGGCTAGAAAAGAACTCAGTCTGTTCGGTAATAAAGAAATGATACTAGCTTGGTTTTTGAGATAATAAAAGTTACAAGCCAGTTTTTTTCTATTGAGCTGTCAGAGCAACGTCATAAAAGATATCAACTACAAATCTCTATTTCTGGAGTTGCTTCTAGAAATTCTGGTATTATCTGTATAGATGTTTACAGATGTGATATGAGAATGTCGTGTATTAATATACTTATCGCTAGCTCTCAATAACAACTTGTCCAAAAATTTACAATAAATGAATAGATGAAAATAAGACAGAAATTCTCCAACATTTGGATAAAATTAATTAGAAGCAAATTAATAAAAAATTATCCAAATTTTGGAGAATGTTTGGCTTTATTTTCAACTGAAATTAAAGCCAAAATACGACGTTTAGAACGGCTCATGATTAAACATAATAGACATTTATTGTCGCTTATATTTAACATTATATGTTTGGAAAATTATTTGCTGCCTCAATACACTATATATATATATATATATATATATATATATATATATATATATATATATTATAGAATTATACAAAACATTGACTTACATAAACAAAATTACCATAATGTACACACACACATATATGTATATATATAAAAAAAGCAGACATTATTATATATGTGTCTGTTTAGATAGATAGATAGATAGATAGATAGATAGATAGATAGATAGATAGATAGATAGATAGATAGAAAATGAAGCCAAGTCCGGAAACGGAGAGAATAAAAACTCTATTTACTATAAAATATTAAGAATACCAGATCTGTATAGAAAGCTCAATGCATATTATCCAGAGCAATATTATATACATAAAAGGAAACTCAACAAATCATCTAAAATGTTTATAGATTATAATTTATATTAACAGGTGAATATACCCATCTCTTTAGGCTAAAAATAAATTTTAAATACCTGTTAAATAGAATTTTAAGTTTACCCCACACTGTCATACTTGCGGATTTACTCTCAGTTTGTGTTGGTTATGCTTTGGTAAATTTTGCGTATTGAGAAAATTGTGGTTGAAATTTGCTGTATATTTGATATATATATATATATATGCTTGTATATGTGTACTTACTATTTTGTCGGAAAAGTCGCATATATTATTTTGTCATTTGTATTTATCAAACTTTCCTTTCATTTAATAATTCAGTTTGTCATTTGTAATGAACTTGTTTTGTACTGCCATTACTTCTAATTCAGTCTGTTAAGTGCCATAAACGCTTGAGCTATTATGTCTCGGAAGAGACATGACTGACTGAGCAGAAGATTATCCCGCAGTAGGTTGCCATTACTTTCTGCAGTAGACTGGTTACCAACCAAGGCTATAGAACCCAATTTGTCCTGTTATTTAACCCATAACTGGAGGGAAGGGGACAGATTAATAGCTTTCTCAAGGGTATTTGTGTGTAAGTGAATGTAAGGAATTCAACTGGTATTCGAAATCGGCTCTCCGATTTCTTGTTCCGAGCCGATATCCACTGCACCACAACGAACATCGTACTTCTAATTACGTTTTCGTTTTTCAGATGTTACGTTTCGCATACCAATATAGTTGTACTGGAATACAAGTATACTATGCCCAATATACTCATCGGGACTACTAGCATAATATGGGTATCAGTTATATCCATCAAATGTGCGCGATATAGTGATAGTTTAAACGCATCTCATAACATTGGAGATTGGGCCAAGTTAAAAATTACTCCAGAACTGATAAACTGTTATGTTCAGACGATGTCCGATTGAAAATGTTCTAAAGTATCTCGATATAACGTCCCTTTGGCTGTTTCATGATTATAAACAAAACAAGAAAAAAACAATGCAGATTACTATTTTTCTCACACACATGAATAGAGATGCAGAATATTCAACCGCTCAGGTAACAGGTAAATCAGTAGCACTGCATGATACTGTAACCCATCTTAGTTCACCAAAAAATAAACTTACATATTAACACATGCAACCGGTTAAGATGAGAAACCATGTGATCCATGTGATGCATCAAGACATAATACGCTTGTATGGTATGTGCCACGCTTGATATCACAGACCCTGAGAAGGAAACAGAAAGCGAGAGAGAAACATAGAGAGTAAAAGAAAGAGAGACAGAGGAAATAGAGTGACAAAAGAAAAGTCCGTCACAGTGTGTCCTATAAATTATTTTAAGTACCATAAAAAAAGCGACACCTATGGTTTAAAATTAATTTCTTTAAGTTTAAATTTTAGTTTTAATTGCAAAGGTTTAAACTTAATATTCCCAATAAGCAAATTTTTTGGTGTATTTCAAACCGTATATAAATTGATTGGAATCGTTTCTTTTTTTTTTTTTTTTGTATCTCTGAGTAAAATCAATAAATTCGTCCATATTGACAAATCTGGCAACACAAAATAATTCTATTTATTAAACAAATGTTTAAAAAATTAAATATAAATCTGAAACTTTATTTGATGAAAATTAGTTGATTTAAAGTTCAACTTATCTGAACGGAAACAAATATTACTTATTTTTAGATTAAAATATCACAGAAAACATTTTATAACACGGGGTTGAGTGTTTTATGACTTGTACACTGAATTTTAGTAAGTGGTAACTGTTACTTAACGAATACAACGTGAACACCTTTTTTGTATATATTTTAACTAATTAGTTATCCTAAAAAATTAAGAAAATATTTTAAGCAATTTAATATTTTATTGAATTATGGTAAGTTGGCTACGAAGACGGTTGTAGAATTTTATTCAGAAAATTACCAATAAATTTTGAATTCATTACGGTTACTTCTTTCATTTTTATTTTAAAAAATCGACACATTTATACACACGCAAAAAATTTCGAAACTCTATGTTAAATACTGCAGGCCGTTAAATTGTAGGGAGCAGTTTTAATTTAATAATGTAATCACTTGACCGCTACAAGTTACTACAGAATTTTAAATTATTTAGAACTTTATAAATTATTATAATAAAATTTTTAAAAGTGAAAACAAATTGCGCAAAAAGTTTTGTTTATTAACACAATACTTGTCCATAACATGCTTTATTCACGAACGCCATTAAAAAATTTTCTAATTTGAAAATGTCTTAGTTTTATTGTATTTTGCAATTCTGGACAGATTTTGACGAAAAAATTAATGATTTAAAGTCTTCGAGGACTTTATGACTAATATGAACAATAAGCGTCACAAAAAATGAACTTCTCGAAATTTCATAAAATTAAATAAGTGGTGGAGAAATAGTTGTAAAAAATTTATTTTTATCAGAACTTTTTAAATAAAAATGCTTCAAAAATAATTTCATTGATTTTTCAATTTACTTTCATTAAAATCCGAAAATTGGTTGGTTTTTGCAATTTTTTTAAAATTAATGTATTTTTCACCGGAACAAATTCTCAAATTTCTCATCCTGCGTTGACATAAAAAATAAATAAATAAATAAAAAGATTTTAACCAAAGATTTCAAGATTTTATAAACGATAAAATTAACTTTTAAATCAAACAGTCCTTTGATCTTTCAATAACAATAACACAGATTTAGACAATAAAATTTTGTTTTTATTGTCTTGAACATTTGCTGCATCATGAATCTTCCTTTATTTTTTTATTAAAATTTAGGTACCCAATTTAAATAAACATTTTTTTAAATAATCTGTATAGGCTTCTACCTTTCTATAATGTGTGTCCTTTTGGTGCCACAAATACTGAGAGAGAAACAGAAATAGAGATACAGGATAAATCAGAAAAATAGATATGAATGTAGAGAGATCAAAAAGAAGAGTGATTCAGAAAGTGAGCTCATCTTAGATAAAGGCAATTGTTTCTAGTGGGGGGTTAAATCATGTTTCGTGACCTAATGAGCTTTTGAGAACAAATTCGAGGATGAACTATCTTTTTTTTTTTTTGCGAATTTATTTCAGAGTGAGAGAAGCCACTCTGTAAATTCCAACGATTTACAATAAATTTCTGTTCCAAACAGGTCAACACTTTTAATGCATATAGAATGAATTTATAATTTATCTTTTTACACATTTTTTTATTCAGTAAGGCTATTATGTATTTAATCGAAAGAATCTGAAATGCACTATGAGGATGGGAACCAACAAATCTGCAGTCACCGGAATGTATTCATTAAGCCACACATAAAAAATCATTTAAGACTGCTGCTTTTTGTCGGGCAACTTCTTTTGAGAACTTGAGGAAGAAGTAGTCTTGCCAATATTTTTAGTATTTTAACCTTACACAATATAATATTATTGATGACAAACAGGTCACTTGCTCCTCATGAGTTCCAACAACAACCTTTTTATCTTCAAAAATTAATGACTGAACCTCCAAGTTAACATAAATCTTCTCTGCTATTATACTCGTCATCAACTTTCAAACTAATCGTAGACATGTTATTAGTCAATAGTTACTTGTTAGGCTTCCTTTGGTTTTGTTTTTCGGTATTAGTATTGATTTTCCAAAAGTCATCCACTATGGAACATTATGATTATCAACACAATAGTGGAAGTTTTTTTTAGGTTTTCATGTTATCTTTGGAAGCTTGTAAGTCAATATTCTTATGCAGCGGCTTTCCTGTTTGCTATATTTCCTCATCACTTTCATAACTTTTCATTTATGATAATAATCATTTCTTGATAATGCTTTTGTCATTTCTTACCCTTTGCAGTCATTCCAGAAATGTTCTTCCAAAATGTTTTACCTCATTTTTATCGAGTATCTCTAACTTTTCAGTAGTTCCATCACTGTTTAAGTCTCTGAAAAACGTAACTTGGTTGTTGACAAATGATCTACTGATTCCCTGTTGGTATCGTTTTATTTTGCCACTCATTATTTTAATTCTTTGTTGTATTTCTTTTCTCATAAAAGCTTTCACTTGATTTGTTTATCATATTTCTAGTACATCTCTTTGCTTCTTTTTAACATACTTATTGTGTAACAAGGTGTTTATATAGATCATGATTCATCTGTTTAACCATGCTCTTCTTTATTACCATATATGAAGATTTCTTTCAACTTTTCAAATCTCTCTCTCTCTCTCTCTCTCTCTCTCTCTCTCTCTCTCTCTCTCTCTCTCATCAAACCACTCTCACCTTTATCAGCTGAAAAAAGTTACTGTAGTATTGTTGCCTTGTTTTCTTCATCAACACTATCGGCCTGTACTAAAACATACGCATTCTTTCAAGTAAACACTCTCTAAACTTTCACCAAATACAAGAAACCAGTACTTCTCCAGACGAATTGAAAACTTTTCTTTAAGATGTTTTTTCTTTAACTTCATCTCGATTTCTTCCCTTTTCACTTTTGAAAATCAACCTTCTTTTAACAATTTCCCACTTTTGATCTAAAAGTCCTTGCTCTTCTTCATTGAACACACTTTTCTTTTTCCAGATCATAAGCATTCTTTTTCCTATATTCTGTTATTGTTGGTTCATTCCTATAATAACACACTATCTTAAGACCATTCTTTTTTTGCTCTTTACTCTAGTAGTAATAAGACGACGACCTGTTGTGCAATAAGATATCCACCGGGCAAGATACCTTCGTCATTGGTTCTCGAATCATTCACGATGTTATTTTCAATATTTTGATTGGGTATTTCACTTAAAATCTGCACGTTAGTGAATTTAAGTTTGTCAATCCGGTACTTCAAGATCACAGGGTTATTATTATTATTATCATTATTGAGTCATTAGGAAAATGTTATTCGGTTTTAAATCAGCATTGCTTTATTCATAGTCTTATCAATCTGTAAATATACACGCGCTCTCTCTTTCTCTTTACCCTTTTCTCTCTCTCTCTCCCTTCATCTCTCTTTCCTTCCTCTCTCTGTCTCTATTCTCTCTCTCTCTCAACGTTACCACCAAAATCAAATTGGAAATAGTAACAAAAAGCACCGCTATACAACAGTAGTAGCAAAATTTGTAAATTAAATCTATATAAAACCAAAAATAACTAGTCTTAAAAACCAAAGTAAAATTTTAAACAAAAGAAAAAACGAAATAATGGGAAAATACAGACATGCGAATAAATACATATCTACACACACAAAAAAAATAAATAACTACATATAAACGCTATAGATAAAATAACAAAAAGAATAAAAATTGAAAATTAAGAAATCAAAAATATAATTATAAACAAATCATGCAAATAATATAAATACGAGAAATAAAAGTACATACAAACACCCAGTCATGACAAAAATATAATACAACAGCCACTAAACAAAAATAAAATAAAATTAATAAATAAAAATAATAGCAAAAATAAAACAATGACACATAAAGCTTAGAAACACAAATGCAATAAACCCAACCATGAATAAAATAAATAAATAAATGAATAAACCTTCACCCGGCAAAACATACTAACACACTAAGAAAAAGATCAAACCGATGTCAACAAAACACAAGGGCTCATCCCAACTAAACAAACACCCATTCCCGCATACACTAAAAAATAAAAATAAATCAAACTACACAATAAAAAAAAATAGAGAAATAAATTCAATCAATAATAAATAAGAAGAAAAAGAATAACTAACCAATCAAAAAACTATTCCCACAATATCACATCATACAAACATATAAACATTAAATAACGGTACTTTAAAAAAAGAGAAACAGCCCTTACGAGTGAGAGCATTATAACGGTGTCGTCACAAAACTTCTAAGTCAGCATGAATCTTCTCGATGAAAGATATAAACTCTTTGTAACTATTAACACACTTTCTACATCACGATATTGAGCACTTTACGATAAAAAAACTGCTTGCAAAAATACATTTTATCAGTAATAACCACTTGCCTCTAAATAATATCACAATTAAACAATATATATATATATATATATATATATATATATATATATATATATATATATACGTGCCTCTCTGTGTGTGCATACATAAGATAAATTAATCGTATTAAATGTATGTATAAAAAACATATAGAGTAATGCATGTTAACATTTACTCACACACATAAACAGAGGCACGCATACATTAGTGACTGGTCGTGTATGAGCATTTCTACTTCATTAACGTTTAATAACAGAAAATATATTCATTGTTAAAAATTGAAGCAATTTTACAATCAAACAGCATCTTAAAGCAACTTGAGTAAACTTATTTCTCCAATGTGATCAAAGAACTATTTTCTGTTAATATAATGCAATTTTGCTTTTACGTTCTTCATCTTCGTTATTCGACAGATATTTCTGGTAATCACTTTATGTTTAAAGGCTTCTTTTCTTTTTATAACAGGCTTTCCTTCTTTTCTTGATGGAAAATGTTACGTGATTCTAATTTAATTTATTTTTTATTTTATTTTTTTCAGTAATTTTGTAAAAAAAATAACATTATAAAAAAATAGAAAAATTCAAGGGAGTTAACTTTTATCGTAATTTTTTGACTTTTTTTTTCTGGAGCTTGTTTTTTTACAGTATAGGTATTTCTTGATTCGGCCCTTTTCCCTTCTGTCTTTATTTTTCTTCCTTTTATCCATTTACAGTACGTTCAACGTTTTTTTTACAATCCCTGGAATCTGCAGTGTAATTTACTATCTGTCAACTCTATGTACGGCTATCGAACTAACATCTGCCGATTTTTTGAATGGTTTACTGCTTGTCTTGGGTAAGTCGGACTGTTATAGGAGTTATCCATGTAACTGGAATGAATGGGTGTCGTAAAATGCGATGATGTCACCTCAGATTAGGGAGATCAGGACAGGGTCCTGGTTGAAGACTAGAGAAAAAATGGGGGAATGAATGCAAAGAGAAAGTGGACGAAGTGGAAGAAGCAGAAAAAGACTGGGAAGTGTAAAACAAAGAAAACACGAAAAATGAAAAAAGTGTTTTTTTAAAGAAAAATCATATGCAAGTATCTAGGTAAGATAAAAGTTTTAAAAAGAAAACAAAAAAGAAGGTTTAAGCAAAAAAAAAAAGAAAAGGTTTAAGGAGAAGAAAAAGAAAAAAGGTTTAAGATGTTTGAGGAAAAAAGGAAACATAATGGTAAAGATTTAAGCAAAGAAGAAAAAGGAAATCAGATAAATTTAAAATAAATGGGTGAAAAGGTAAAACACTAAAATAAAGAGGAATTGTAAAAGAAAGGAAGAAGATGGAGCTGGAAAGAGGGAAAAGAAAGAGTAAGAAGGAATAGAGAGAGAGGGGAGAGAGAAAGAGAGAATGTGAGACGCGAATAAAAGTTTAAAAACGCGAATAAAAGTTTAAAAAAAGAAGAATGGAGCTAAAACAAATGGAGGACATGATTTTTCGATGAAAGAAAGAGAAAAGAGAGGAAAAAACAACTTTACCAATAAAACCTCAAAAATAAATACAATAAAGAGACAATATATTATCAAAAAGATCAAATTAAGCACAGCAGTGGCCAGTTTGTTCTTTTTGCTGATGGTGATGATGGTAGCAATAATGAGAGGAAAGAAGCCAAACGAGTTACAAAAAAAATGATCAAAATAGTGATTACAAGAAAAAAGATTCTAAAAAAATACTTAGGTAAAAGAATCGAAACAAAAAATCGGATAATAAATCAAAGAAAAAAGCCCCAAAAGATGAAGATGAGAAGGCAATTGATATCAGCTCTATAAAGTTAACAAAAAGTACCTGCCCTCACTGCACATGAACATTTGTAATGACCGAATGTCGAAAAGAGGGAAAAAACAAAAATGAAATAAATAAACTAGTAACTTATTGAACAGTTAAAAGACAATAAGATAACTCAGCCCATCTCTTGCTCTATGTTTCATTGGTCATTATTTACCTTGATTTTGGAGAGGATTTTTATAGTGCAGATCTTTATTCGTGCCTCAGAAATCATTTAAAAGGCGAAGATGCTGTATTATCTTCTTGGACAAATTATAGCAGCAGGGATTTTATTAAAATGCGATCGGGATTTCACTTAGAAATGTTACAGCCATTTTTTAATCCATATTTTTTCGCGATATCTTCTAACATATTTGAAAATTTGTTTTATTATTCTTATTATTATTATTAATATTGTTGTTGTTGTTGTCGTTGTTTTTGTTGCTGCTGCTGCTATTATATATGAGGTGGTTTATATTTTTCTTGAAATATTGAACAGATTCTAAGAAACTTAAAACATTTTTATTGTTAATTCTGTCAAGGATTTTCTTTTTTATTTAATTAATATTATCATATTAATATGGAATTTATTCATCGTGAAGATTTTATATACGATCGACTTTTCGTCAGCGTTGAAAAGACTCTTGCATATCTGAAATTCCTAACTGAGAAATGTATTTCAGTGAAATATCTTCAAATATCTAAATGCTTTTAATGTCAGTACAAATTAGTATTCCGTTAATATTTATATATTTTCACAGGTTTTTTTTCATGAGTATCAGTGAGAAACTGGTAAGAAATATATCCTAAAATCTCAAGGATCTACTTTAATATTCTTCCAAGTAATGATACTTTTTGTAAATACTGGATATTGTCATGATACTCCAGAAATCACCGCATGGCAGTTGGCAAGGCAATTGGCTATTCCCCATTCGAATGTCTGGAGAGTATTGCGAGAACAACAGTTGTACCCACATCATCTACAACGATATATATATATATATATATATATATACATATATATATATATATATATATATATATATATATATATATATATATATATAACACATCACTCAATGTCCTGACCCTGACATACTTACATATAAATGACACCACTAATAAAAATTCATATGAATTTTTATGAAGTACTTACCTTCAAATGGTACGTGACAAAATTTGGGCCTAATCGGATTATTAGTTAACAAATTACAGTTATTTAAGTTAATCTACTGTTGCAAATTTTCGAAACAATGAAAAAATCTGAATTTTGTGTGTTGATAAAGCATTGCTTTCTGATAGGAAAAGATGGCTTAATAAGTATTATTCGCACTCTGCTTCGTCGGAAACAACGGTTAAGAGATGGTATGCTGACTTTAAACGCGATCGTAGAGACACAAACGATGCTGAACGCTCAGGTCTACCAAAATCGGCAGTTGTCTCCCACCAAATCAACAAACTCGTTTTGGCCGATTGTAAATTGAAGTTGCATGAGATAACAGAAGAGTTGAACATATCATAACGTAGTGTATTCTCTATTTTGTCAATGAGAAAGCTGTGTTCAAAGTGGGTGTCGCGTTTGCTCACAGTCGATCAAAAAGAACAACGAGTCGACTATTCAGAGCGTTGTTTGCAACTGTTTCAGCGCAAGAAGAATGAGTTTTTGCATGAATATTTGACAACAGATGAAACATGGATCCATCACTTTACTCTACTCCAGAGTCAAATCGACAGTCAGCTAAGTAGACAGCAGCAGGTGAAAAGCCGCCCAAATTGACCAAAGACGCAAACATCAGCAGGCAAGGTTTTGGTCTCCGTATTTTGGTGTGCGCAAGATCATTGATTACCCTCAGAAAGGAAAAACCCTCAATAGCGAATATTATATAGAATTATTGGTGCGTTTAAAGGAAGAAATCGCCAAAAACTGCCATAAATGAAGAAGAAAATGTGATCTTTCACCAAGACAACGCACCGAGTCACAAGTCGATCACAACAATAACAAAACTACATGAATTGCACTTCGAATTACTTCTAAATACACCCTTCAGATCTGGCCCCTAGTGACTAATGACTGTTTGCAAATCTCAGAAGAATGCTCCAGGGAAAGAGATTTGGCTCCAATGAAGAAATGCTATCGGAAACTGAGACGTACTTTAAGGCCAAAGACAAATCGTTCTACAAAAGAAAGCATCGACATGTTAGAGAAGCGTTGGAATCAGTGTATCATCCTAGAGGTTGACTATGATGATGAATAAAGTCGATGTTTGCCTAAAAGTTGTTATTTAATTAATATTATTATAGGTTAGGCCCGGTATCTATTGAGTGATGTGTTGCGCAGCAACTTTCTTTTAAGCCTCTTTATTGGATACAGTCGACAAGGATGATTTAATCAATCTTTTCCTTTAGTTTTTTCGGCATCTTAACACTTTTCCTTTTCTCAGGAGTTAAAAAATATGTATAAAAATTGTTCATATTTTTATTGTTCCGGGCGCTTTTGGCTAGTGCTTTTGGGTAGTGCTTTCGGCTAGAGCTTTAGCCATTCTTAAGAGCATTGTATTAGGTATATTTATTATTCGTGTGTTGTACTAAATAGTAATCTTTAAGTACAATCCAGAGAGAATAAATATACTTAATGCAACACTTGCTGCCTGAATATACATTATTCATTTATAATCGTCAGAAGATCGCGAGAGTGTTAAAATTTGAGCAGCTTGGGGTTTTAAAAGGCATAGAATTTTGGAAGTATTGACGGTAATGCTCGAACCAGATGTCCCATGTTATAAAATATTACCGTCGACATTTAAAATGTCGTTGAACTTTGTTGAAACGATGCCTATTTCTGTGTTTGCTCAGTTAGCCATTGAAGATGAAACCATCCAAATATGGGAGACGATAATCTTTGAAGATTGCCACATAACACTTTTGTAACTAGTGGACAGAGTCAGGTACATCATAGAGCCTGTAGAAAAAAGTACATCGGAGAACACCTACATTGGTTCCTTATTTTCTTACATTTTTCTCGAAGAAACCAGGCTCACTTAATTTCGTGAACCAGTTGTCATGCGTCAGTAAAACATAACTTTTTCAGCCGACTAATTGCACAAGATGAAATGCGAGTTCATCATTTTAATGGTAAAGATGAAGATAATATAATCCGTCTTCGTATAAGGAAACATTCGGGATTCATTAAACCGAATGGTTTGTACTACTCGAAATTTATAAAATCTGTCTTTTAAAATATTTTTTAAGAAAATATGCTTGCCAAGTCCAGTAACTATTATTACTCTTTCCAGTATTGATTTGGGTTTCCTTCCGAACCTTTTATTTGAAATAGTGTGGAATAACAACATTTGATTATGTCATTATTTTCTCTTAAAGTTACATGTAATATCCATTTTAGCTGTTGCTACTGTTGATAGTCCTCAAGTTATATGGTTTCTGTTATTCGGTACAGTTCTTTGTCAGTGATTCTGTAGTGTAAGTTCACAATGCTCGAAAAAGTGTGGTCTTCTGTCCCATAGGCTTCCGTAGTTCAAAGCCATTTTAACCGTCCATCTTAGAAAACTGTTGTATCCAGTAACTAAACTATATTCTAAACAATGGAATCGCGGTGACTAACCACAACACCTAAAAACCTGTGCTGACAAAGTGATACTCACAGCCCTTTAGAACCAAATTGGCATGTTTTCTATGGATTTTCTGTCCAAAGCTACAACAGTAATCGGAAGTTATATTGTTGAAATTTCGAAAATCTTTTAAATCCCTAGACCTGAATAAAAAACAAAGCACTAGTATATAATTCCTATGTTACACAAATGGAAATACGCTTCTACGGCATTCTTTTATTCTTCTGACCTATCTAATTTTCATCTTTTACCTTTCATGAAGTTATATTAGAAAGGCGGGAGTTTCTAAAATAACAATTAATTAGTCAAGTTTACAACGATAAACTGCGAAATTGTGCAAGAAATACCTCTATCCATAAATCCAACGATAGAAGTATGTAACTCTGAATGGACGATATGCATAAAAGGATTGAACAATGTTTCAATCTTTATGCCTCTTCATACAGAGGAAAATGGTTCTAGAAAAAAGAATGAACCCTATATATATATATATATATATTCTGTGTTAGAACTTATGGTGATTTTCTAAGTGCAGCTTACATATGGCACAATGCCGGATGTATAGGGAACAGTGAGGATCGAACTCACTACTCATTTGTAATGATTCTAGTGAGACACGTTTGCTAACCATTACACCACATCGAAGTACAATGTGTTAGAATTTATGTTAAACAAAATCAAATTCAGTTAATGACTGAAGTTTAGTGCTCTATGTATATTCCCTACTAAAGCACAGATTTATTTACAAAATAAATGTACCGAGATTACATTTTTGTATGCAAAAGTCTCAGAAACATTCTTTTAAAAAAAAAACTATGAATATGCAAAGGAATTTTTTTCCTTTTTCATTATAACCGCTACAATTTTTTTACAAAATTAATATTTCATTTAAGTTTTCATCCCTTTCTTTATTTTGTCATCGTAAAATTTGATCAACTTTACTGTTTCTGCCGTTTCGATTTTTTATCATTAGTTTATGTATTTTCTCTTTTTTGCTTATATATTTGTCATAATTATAATGCTCCGTGTCATAATTATAATGCCATATGTCATAATTATAATGCCCTGTGTCATAATTATAATGCCACGTGTCTTTACAAATTATGATCCTTATTTGTTCATAATCCATTTAATTTTTAAAAGGTAACACAATCTGCAGTCATACTAGTTTTATAAATAAAGAAAGTCAATAGTGGAAAATAAAATTAAGTACAGTTTCTGGTTTGTTTACTGATTTCTATTGGCATGTTTTGGGAGTTACATTTAATACTTTCTTTTTTAAATGGATAAGACAATTTTCTGTTGCTGTGGACTGTCTTCTCTGTGTGGCCTCTGATCAGTGGATACCATTACTCAATTAATGCAGCAAAAATCTAAACTATCGCCGGGTTCACACTCCACCCACGTCTATCGAACAGGTGAAGAGGCTCATTCCTTGTTTAGGATGTAGTTTCCGGCTTTCCAATCTTACGTAGCCCCCTGCGCATCAGTGGCGTTACCACCTTGCCCGGGGTGATATGATTAAAAAAAAATCTCGTAGAATAAAGTTAAACTGGTTATCTCCTTAAAACTGTCATTAATACACATTTTATTCTCGCAAATTTGTAAACTTGTAAGTTCTATAATTACATGTCACTTTTTAATAAATTACGGAACAAATAAAAAAGATGCTTTCTGAATCCAACTTTTGGAGAAAAATTACTTGTAAAACACATTGACTTACCTGATGGAGAGATAAACCCGTTTTACCAATAGAATTACTCTGTGACTGCAGTTAATGTATTTTATTCCTTCCAATATTTTTCGAGCCGAGAACTTCTTCAAATAATCAGCAGTGTGCGAAACTGAATTTAGAACTGCGTCAGTTTTAATTAGTAAGAAAATTGCAACGAATAAAGTTATACGTAATTAGATAAATATCTAAAAATGTTGCTATTTCGTTCTGGTTATTTATTTTATGGATTCTGTGACTCGAATAAATTTAGAATTTTTAGTTTGGAAGAGCAAATATGCTGGCAAGGGCAGCTATTTGTTGACTCTAATGGTTTAATTAAAGTGTAATAAGGACTTGACGAGGCATAGCTTTATGAATCGCTTGTAGAATATTAGTTCTGATATTGGAAAAAGAAATTAGAAAAAAGAAAGCAGGAAAGCGTAGAGAAGAAAAAAATACAGTTGAAACAAAGTAAAGAAAACCAAACAAAGCACTAAAGACTATATGTAAATGAGAGAGAGGGAAGCAAGTAAAGTTAGAAAATCTAAAGAGGGAAGCAAGCAAAGGAGAAAATCTAAAGAGACTAGTAAATGAAGGAATCAGACGATAATTAAAAAAAACAGTAAGTTCAGAAATAATAAGAGACGGAAATAAAAATCCATAAATATAAGTACAAAAAACGTATTCAGAAAAGAAAATGTTGTGGAAGAATAATACACCAGGCTTTAAAAAAGGGTTCAAATTTCTTGTAGGACAGAGCAAAATTGATCAATTAGTTACATTCACAGAACAAATATACACAAAACCATAGCAGGCAGGTTTGTGTGACTATGCAGTTAACTCCTGCGCAATTGTGTAAAGAAAACTAACAAAAAATAAAGTGGGATAGAAAAAATGGAAAGGAGGGCAGAGAAAATGAAAATAAATGTACATGAATAACGGAAAAAATAGACGGAATTTATACAAAAAAATAAAACGTCAAAATGCAAGAAATAAGAATTACAAATATTTGAGCATAGATTGTCTGCTAATTATTCTTGAAAATTTTCAAAACATTATGGTGCAAAATATTATGAAATACCAACTTGATTTTTACTTTTACTGTCGTACATGACTGCATATATATATTTCTTGATAGAAATCTTTACAATTTTTTTTTCAATAAACCATGAAAGTGAATCAGTAAGTTTGTAGTTTGGGACGTGGTTCTTAGCTGACGTCTATAATTAACTCTATTATAATAATTACACAACGGTCTTTATTATAATAGAAAGTATATATATATATATATATATATATATATATATATATATATATAATAGTTACTAATGGAAGTATATTCTACAGTTAGATATTTATTTAAAAAGTGCTCATTACAAACGTAGATCATAAATATTATATGGTATTTTTATTATCATTGTGTTATTTTTCATCATAATTCGATTTCTGTTATGATCGCGCTACCTAGCGAGAATACCTAAGGCAGGCCGTGGAGTGTTGTTATTGCTCCATTTCATGTTTTTTCTATCTCCCCTAACATCCCTATCGTTACATAGACAAAGTTCTCCTTAGTGTGTGTGCTGTACTTAACAAGACAATTGTTTGTATATCTCTTAAGCTGGGGTTTCCAGGGATTCTTTCAATGTGTTGTTTTGTTTCATTTTTATCATTCCAAGTGCACCTACTATCACTGGCACGATTCTTGTTTTCAATTTCCACATTTTTTCTATTTCAATTTCCAGGTCTTTATATTCTGACAGTTTTTTTCGAATTACTTAGTTGCTATGTTACAATCCACTGGACAAGCCATATCAATTAATAAGCAAGTTTTTTCTTTCTGGTTTTTAACAATAATGTCCGGCCTATTTGCTTCAATTTTTCTGTCTGTGTATATGGTTTAATCCCATAGAATGGTGACATCTATTTCTGTAACCGGTGCTGGGTGATGTTCATACCAGTGTTTGTTTACATATTTTCCATAGTGTTTGCATATTGTCCAATGTAAATATTGCCCAACTCTATCGTGACGAGTTTTATATTCATTTGGGGCAAGTAAAGAACATCCTGAGATTAAATGGTCTATTGTTTTTTAATATTTATCACAGAGCCTGCATTTTGGATCCACATTATTATGTATAATATTTGCCTGAAAGTTCCTAGTGAAATAAATTTGGTTTTGCGCTGCAAGAATAAAGCCTTCAGTCTCAGACTTTAATCCAGATGCACGTAACCATCGATGAGTATTAACTTTACCAACATTTGATTTATTCGCACGTTCTGGATATTCGCCATGCAGGCGTTTGTCTTGCCGGCATTGTTTCATCTGTTCAAAAGCTTTATCCTTGGCTTTCTTTTTCATATTTTTGCCCCAATAGTTGGTTCTTGACTTCCGTTTTGCTTTTCTACAGAATCTACAAAAGGTAAATCTTGTTTGTATTTACTGCCTTCCTTCATTATTGAATATTTTTTCTTTCTGAGTTCATGTTCTTTGTCTAATTGTATCGTCCAGTCCTTAGTTGTTTCTATGTATGTTAGTAAGCCAATAGTTGTTGTCTTGTATGACAATTCTAGATGAATAACGCCTCTTCCCCCTTCCTTACGTGGTATGTATAGATGATCTACATCAGCCTTTGGATGATTCATCTTATGCTTAGAAAGAAGCTTTCTTGTTTTAGAATCCATTCACCTGATGTCGTTTAGAGTACAGTTCAAGATGTTGAAACTATATTGGACAACTGGGATGGCAAGGCTATTAATTGCCATAATTCTGTTCTGAGAATTCATTTTAGTTTTTAATATCAGTCGTAGCCTTCTATAGTACACTTTACGCACTATTTCTTTGATTTTTCATGGTGAATTTTTTCACTCTTATTTACACATTGCTTCTTCTGGCTCTAAATCTTCTATTGTTACAGCAGGGTCTAAGCTAAGTGAGGATGATTGGTGTAGCGATCCTCTAAAAATGTAGCTTTAGCACATTTATTCAAATTTAATTTCATTCCAATGTCTTCACTGAAGCATTTTACAGTTTGCAGAAGACCTTCCAGCTCATTATCATACAACTTTAAGTCATCCATGTAAAATAGATAGCTTATTTTCTTTTGTGCTGTTTTATAACCACATTCTGTCTTGTTAGGTTGACTGGTTAATGCTATTAATGATATGCAAAAGAGTAAGGGAGACAAAGAGTCACCTTGAAATATACCTTTTTTTATGTTTATTTCACCAGCTTTATAGGTTCCATTTATATGATTGAGGTAATGGGTTGTTTTCCATATCGACATACATTGTTTCATGAAATTGATGATGACGAGTGATACCTTGTACATATTTAAAGTATTTAAGATCCAGGAATGTCGTACACTATCGAATGCCTTACGATAATCTATCCAGGCAGTACTAAGATTTTTCTTTGCATTGAAGCAGTTTTCCAAGATCATCCTTTAATAAGTAATTGGTCTTTACATCTGTAACAGCCACGTTTGCGCCCTTTTTGTTCAAACGGTAATATGTCATTTCCTTCCAAGAAGAAATATGTCTGTTTTGCTGAAATAGATGTTAATAGTTTGTATGTTGTCGGAAGGCATGTAATTGGTCTGTAGTTTTTTGGGTTATTTGTGTCAGTATTCTTGGCCATAATTCTGTTCTGTAATTCCTTTGGTCATTCATGCAGGAATTTTAGTGGGATCGTTAACCATTTCTTGAAGTTCTTTAGCTAGTTTTTTATGTGCTGTTTTTAAATAATATAGCCAAAGGTTAGGAATTTTATCTATTCCTGGAAATTTTCAATTGTGTTCTTTTTTCAGTGCACCTTTAACATCCTCTTCTCTGATTCCAGCCCATGTCTGTTCTGGTTTATTTATCATTTGTTCTATCTCTTGCGCATTTCAGTTTGCTTCTTTGTTATGTTCTTTAGGGCAAGCCCATATTTTTCCCAGAACTGTATAACTTCTTCCATTTTGGTTAGAGAAGTGTCACTTCAATTCTTTTTTTACCTATTTTTCAGTAAAATTTCTTTGCATCGGTTTGAAAAATCTTGTTTTTCTGTAGAATCTTGATCTTTTCTCAATAGCGTTTTATTCTTTGAGCCATCAATTGTATTATTTGCTTTATTTTTTTCCTTAGTTGATAGAACTTCATTTTTATTTCTAATATTATATTTTCTTTCGACTCTTCTGCTTTTCTAGTTCTTACATTTATTCCTCTTGTCAGTTCATCGAGTACTGATAATTCACTTCTAAGTTGTTCGATTTCTTTTTCTATTTTTCTTTTCCAAGGTGGATCTACATGTCTGCGAGACTGTCTTGTTTTTAATTTGATGTTCAATTATTTTGTTGCTGCTATTGCTGATGCATATATTGCTTTATTGAGATTTATATGGGTGTCTTCTTCATCCAAAATAAATTTGAGTGCTGCATTGTAGAGCTTAATAGTTTTGAGGTTATGCTTTGTTGGTTGTAATTTTGTGAGTTGTTCTCGTTCCTCCATTGCAATATTTTGTATCTGATTTATATAGTTCTTGATTTCTTCCTTGGCTTCTTTTATACTGTTCTTGTTTTCCGTAAAGTAATTCTGTTCAGTTTGTTTTGAACTCGTTTTATTGCCGTTTTGTAACTGAATCAGATCACAACTTTCCAGCACTTCTAAACTTACAGCATTATCTTCACAGCGATTTGTATGTGTCACGGTTTCTACATTATGACCTGGGGCTTGTGTGATGTTACTACTTTTTATTTCTGATTCCGGTTCCCTTTCATATTTTGTTGATTCGTCTGTTCTGGTTGCAATTCTTTTAATCTCATTAATTTCAGCCTCTGTCAATCGGTTATTACGAATGATGTATTTTCGTACATTAGCTAATTTATTTTCGTCAATGTACTTTCTATTTCTTTGTCCAACCTTTTTTCGCCAAATGTCATATGTTTGGCGAGTGATGTTTGTTTGAGGTTTGAGTAACGCTTCATGAAATGCAGTCATAACGACTTTGTACTCCTTACGAGACCATTTTATTTTTTCTTTCTTTAAATGTGCGGTTATAAATCTAGCTGGAGAATTTTCAGGACCATCATTAGGATTAACCTGGTTGTAGGACCTGAAAATTCCTTCTTTGTGTAGAAATTCTTTGTTCCTATGGCAAATTCTTCGACCTCAGGTAGATTCCTCCTGAAAGACGGGCTCCCTGTTTATCCACTGAAAGAGCCATACTGGACTTTTCATTTCTATTTGTAATTTTCATATTTTTCCCACTAGTGACGCAAGGGTACAAAAATCCACCCGGCACGTTGGGTAACGGTCTTTTACAAACAGGTTTCCGAAGCCTGTAGGGGATCGTTTATGACCTCATAACGCAGTAGCCATTCACTCCTCGGCACGATTAACACCTTGAGTTGCAGGTTGTTGGTCGGAGTTTCGTTCTCCAAAGTGGGTTGCCAAGCGACAGTTGACAGAGACGTGACTGAAGTTCAAAGAGAAAGACACTGGTTAAAAAGAAAAAAGAACTTGGATGTAACAGCCGCTCAACGAAACAAAACATCACTACATTAGAGAATTTTGTTAAAATAAAATTGTTGCTCCCAGTCCTTGTAACAAAAATAATAAATAAATAAATAAATAATAAAAAAATAAATAAATAAATAAAAAATAAATAACTGAAAATAAAAATAAAAAAATTAATGGAAAAGAAAATGTTGACATACGTTTAAGTTTATTACTGCTGTGAAATTTGAAAATCATAATTTGTTCGTCCACTGTATATTCAGCTATTTTTCATTAAAGTCGTCGCAAATAGCAGGGATATCAAAAGAAAAATAATTAAATAAATAAATAAAATGAATAAATAAATACTTATTCTTTCTAAGAAGGAATATCGTCGAATTTGTATTAAACTGTTTTTCATCGTATTTTTTCCTGTTGTTTTGTTTTGGTTTTTGGTTTTAAGAAAAATTATCATAGTTTAAAAAAAAAATTTCGAAATATCAACAATTAAGGGGAATATTAATAATAAGAAAACTAGTTGGTGAATCTATTAGGATTATTTAAAGAAGAAATAGATAAATTAAATAATATACGAAGAAAAATTCATATTTACGTTAATATAGTAATTCAAAATGTCATATAGAAAAAAATCAAAGGGAAAGACGCTGGTTAAAAAAAAAAACTTGGACGTAACAGCCGTTCAACGAAACAAAAAAAAACATCACTACAGAGTATTTTGTTAAAAAGAAAAAAAATTGTTGCTACCATCACTTAGTCTTTGTAACAAAAATAATTGTTAAGAACAAAAAACAAAATTAATGGAAAAGAAAAAGTTGAGGCACAAAATAAATTAACCACATTTTACTGACTGATGATGGTGTTTTAGCACGGAAACATTATAGCAATCAAGTTGCAGTATGTCATTATTGTTATAATAATAATAATTACTATATATATATATATATATATATATATATATATATATATATATATATAATATCACTACAAAAGTAGCTATTTTATTTCAACACTACTGTGTCTTATCAAGTAATGATATTAATTTTAAGTTGAAGAATTTTAAAAGGTTGAAAACAAGCCAGACACTCTCAATCAGAGAGACATTGTTACTGAGTCAGTGGTGACCAATCAAAATACATCTAATTTGCAGAACGTAAGAACAAACTCCAAAAATAATTTATTTGTTTATCTGTTGAAATTTAAAGCCAGATCAGGAAAACCTCTTTAAAGGCTACATTATTTGATACATGGAAGAAAGAATTCGCAAGATGACATGTACAGATGCACACACACACACACACACACACACACACACACACACACGCGCACGCACACACACACACACACACACATATATATATATATATATATATATATATATACTTTATATGGCTTTAAAATTAGACAGATAAATTGACACGTCGATAAAAACAAAAGTTTAAAAATTTGTGTGTATATATATATATATATACACAAATTTTTAAACTTTTGTTTTTATCGACGTGTCAATTTATCTGTCTAATTTTAAAGCCAGGTTAGGAAAACGTCTGTAAAGGCTACATTATTGGATATATGTAAGAACAAATTCATAATATGACATGAGCTTGGTATAAAGTCAAGACAGTCACAGTCACAGTCATATTCCAGTGCAAGAACAAATAAACCTAATTAAATATATACGCACACAAATACCCCAGCAAAAACAGAATACACAAGCGTCTTAGCCCTCCACAAAACATCATGTACAAAATAAAACCACATACATGAATACTCTTACATACAACTTTTGGCATAAATACACGCAAATAAGCACAAGAACACTCACACAGGAGCATACACACATAAATAGTGTGGTAAGTTGATCGGAGCAGAATCCGTGAAAGTATTTGTAAAAAAGACATAGGAAAACCATATTACGCCGGTGATAAAGTGACTGCATCTGAGCCGCAAAGTCGGGATCGATCACATTACTGATGTTCCGTTGGATTTTGTCAAAAACCCTGAGGTGAATAGCAAGGGCACCCGACCAGATATGGCAGCAGTATTCAATACACGGACGGATGGTAGATTGATATATGTGAAAGATGGATTCAGACAGGAAAAAACTTCCTGGCTCTACACAGTGAACGGACCTTCTTAGCAGCGGATTTAGCTATGGATTTGATATAGTCATTCCACTTGAGGTCTGCTGACAGAGTTAACCCGAGAAGGCGCAGTGTTTTGCTTTCAGAGAGGCTAACCTGATCCATGCTAATGGGGGATAGAAGCGATTGTCTGTGATGGTTAACAGATAACAGCTTCGTTTTTGAAACATTAAAATTCAGGAGTCATTTTTTACCCCAGTCCACCACAGATTGGAGGTCCTTTTCAAAATCAGCAACGAGGTTCACTTTGTCAGCCTCAGCAGATTTTTGATTGAGGCGAAAGTAAACGGTGGTGTCGTCAGCGTATATGCCTACTTGGGATCTGATTACATCGGGGAGATCGTTAATGAAAAACAGGATAAGCGTACGACCTAGAATAGAACCTTGAGCGTTCGTATGGTAGTATCGGGTGGCATATCCGTTCATTACTACCTTCATTGTGCGATTTGAAAGGAATGAATGAATTAGGTCAAACAACTGTCCAGTGATACCATAGCCCCGCAGCTTGCGTAAAAGGCCAGGATTCCAGACTCTGTCAAACGCTTTAGAGATATCCAGGGCAACAGTTCGAGCTTCGCTTTTCTTCTCGAGGGCATGGTATATATATTCAATCATGGACGTTAGCATACCAGCAGTAGACATGGTGAAGAGAAAATCATACTGTTTGTCCGAGAAGATGTTGAACCACCTCGGCGTTAATAATTGCTTCGAACACTTTGCTAAAATAAGTAGTAGGCTGATATGGCAATAATTACAGGAGTCCAAGGGTTCTCAAGTATTCTTAAATATAGGAACCACAGAGGATGACTTCCAGCAGGCAGGAAAGCACGAAGTAGAGAGGCACTAATTATAGAGTTTGGAGAGGACAGAGGAGAGTTCAAGGGCACATTTCTTCAGGACACTGATTGGGATTCCGTCACCTCCCCTCGCTTTATGAGGTTCACTCTTTAGAATTATGTTAGAACCAGCGAGTGGGTAATATGAACGTCATTCAGTTGGGCCTCAGCTTTAGGTGTGAAGTCGAGTACAGATACTCCAGACATATCCAGTGTCGAGTTGGTGAAGAATCTGCAAGCAAAGCACTCAGCCTTGTTTGCTGAAGAGGTGAGTACCTCAGATTGATTCATTAGAGGAGGTATTGAGGGTTTACTGTTATATAGTACACTTTTATAGAGCCACCAGTAGCCTTTAAAGCCGAACTTACGGGATACTATGCGCTGCTTCATTGTGGCAGCAAAACAGCAGCTTAGCTTCATTAAGTATCCTATTGCACTCATTACGAGCAGAGGCAAAAAGGCGCCTGTTTTGGTCCGACGTGTAGTTCTTGTAAAGCCGGAAGAAGTGATTATGGTGGGCAATGGCGACCGAGCAAGGATGAAAGAACCAGGGGGACGAATGGGATTTAAGTCGCAACTTCTTGGCTGGGATTACAGCATTAATGTCATCCTTAACCTAAGAGAAAACCCCAGATGCACAGTCTTCAAGGGAAGAATAAAAACCTTATTCCAAGGGACGTCACACAGGAAATCGCGGAACGAGTCCCAGTCTGCTCTTTGGTAGCAGCAAGATATTCTGCTGGTCTGAGGTTCTTGGGTGGAGTGAGAGTGGGAGAAGATGTTAAAATAGCTAACGAATCTTAGTAGGGAGAGACGAAAACACATGTAAGAATGATCCAGGTATTCAAATATCACTCTAGCTAGCAGGAGGTCTTCCTGAAGAGTGTATGGTAACCAGGGCCATAGAACTCAGAAGAAGGAATAGAAGGGTCAAGGTTAGTTTCACAGAGGGCTAAGATATCAGGTGAGTTTACTTGGAGGATGGATTCAACGCTGTAAAAGTTAGTACGTATACTCCGTATGTTTGTGAAGGAGATGTTGACGGGTTTGGGTGTTTTTTGATTAGTTGGTTTAGTTTTGCTATTTTGATAGTATGTATTCATGGTTAGTGAGTTTTATTAAGAGAGAGGCCTAGCGTAGAATCAGTCGGTCGTTGTATGCAGCATGTGTAGGAGGGAAACTGGCAACAGGTCAAATCCCAGAAGAGATGGGGTGGTAAGATCGTAAGATACATTTGACATAGAGTTAGTGGATATAGCAGGCAATTTCAACACGCCATGGATACAGACATGTCTACAGCTATTAAAGCGTAGACAAACCCATGCACCCAAGTATATATATTCTAATATAGACACGGGTAAAAACAAAGAGAAAAGGTTCATATATACAAACAGTTAAAACCAGTCACTGATAAGAAATTCAGAAACCATGTGAAATTGATGGCTCGGGAATCATAATTATCAAATATTATATTGACAAGATGTGCTATAATAAAACCTTATTAAATATTAACCAGATTGTATATGCAAGATTAAAATCTGTCAAATAATCTATGATAATATATGTTAGATTAACTACATCATAACTATATAACTTGACGGTCTATTTTAAATTAAATACGTAGCAAATATTAATATGATAATATATGCTAAATTAAATAGTAAATATTGATTTGACAATCCATCTCAGATGAAAATATTCACCAAATAAGTGTAGATATCAATTAACATCAGTGAAAATAGTGTACATAAATTTATATTACAATCCATATTGTAAACTAAACAATGAACTATGTTTGCAATGAATAGTAAGTTCATTTTCTCTGGTTAAAATGTTAACCTTATCATTAAATCTAATTTCCAATTGAGACAAAGATAGCAAGGTGCACGGAGGAAATTATAAGTTTGAGCCGATGTAAGTACTTTCCATTTAAAATAGGGATTTTGTTTCTTTCTTTTAAACACCAAAAGTACTTGGGTAACGAAGTACTGTATTTATAAGAACTGTTATTGAAAGATAGTGCATACTGGTACCAGCGGGTTTTAAACGGGTTTTTAATAGACACGATATAAAACTTTTTAATATCAGGATTTTCAATTGCAGAGATAGTGCAAAGATAAACTAGGGAACTAGCTAAATAAATTTCATGTAGTGGAAAATCTTTAGAATTCCTACAATTGCATTCGCTATTATTGTTTTTGTTATATCTGGTATTATTCATCTCAGCATTGCAATGCTTCAAGTTTTTGTATTTTTATACTTGTACATATCATTTTAGGAATTCATACATCTGTATATGCCATCTTACGAAATCGTTCTTACATGTATCCATTAATGTAGCTTTTAAAGACGTTTTCCAAACACGGCGTTAAAATTTAACGGATAAATTGACACGTCGATAAAAACAAAATTTTAAAAAATTGTGTGTATATATATATATATATATATATATATATATATACACAAAATCGGTCGAGTTTCGATACGCCAAATCGGTCGAGTTTCGATCCCAGCCAGAAGCAAGTGGATATGTCTAGCCACACTGATGAGCTGTGATACAGCGAAACGGGCTTGTATGTGGATGACTAATATATTATGCTCTCATTATGATTGAGCTCTCTGGAGAAGAAAATTTTAAAAACAGTTTCCACTTCGGCTATAATGCGTGACTATTCAGAAATGAATTGAGTTCTCTCGGTGACTGGCGTCTGTATACACTGTTTACATACAAGACGTTAAAATTTCCCTTCGATGGCTTAGGGAGTAGAGACTCCGACTGACACCAAATCGGTCGAGTTTCGAACCCGGCCAGAAGCAAGTGGATATGTCTAGCCACACTGATGAGCTGTGATACAGCGAAACGGGCTTGTATGTGGATGACTAATATATATATATATATATATATATATAAACGAGATTACAATTATACTCGTGTTGAAAACCTTCCTCGAAAACTTTCGAAGGAAGGAAAAAATGGTTTTAAAAAAAAAGCTTAGTATATGAACGTCAGTCCAAAGTGTTCGAACCGAGATCGGCACGAAGCCCAAAGAAAAAAACACCGATACGAGTAATCAACTAACAGAAAGCGCTCAATACAGAGGTAGAGCGAAATAAGTAGATAACGCATAATGAGCCAGATGAACCTACCTAGGTTTCACCTAAACGGATCGTCAGGAAAAGCCAGCTTTCCCTTACAATCCGTTTAGGTGAAACCTTGGTAGGTTCATCTGGCTCATTAGATGTTATCTACTTATATATATATATATATATATATATATATATATATATATATATATATATATATATATATACTGGCATGTACGCAATTCTCATTCAATGAAATGAATTAGAGCGCTCTAGCTATTGGGCGCGTATAATGATATGCGCTAAAATGTCTGCCTACTTCCACCATTTCAGTTGGGTTTCAATCCTGGGCAAAAAAGCAATCGGAGTCTAACCGTACTGATGAGCTGTGATACGGCGAAACAGATCTGTCTGCGGATGAAAATATATATATATACGCAATGGTTTTTATTATAATGGAGAGGATAATCGACGTTCATATAGTTTTTGTATGATGTCATGATAGGTAGATACATAAAAATGAAATGTTCAAACTTGTCTACAGTTGTATAAGAAAATTATTTTTGCTTGAAGGAAATTTAGAAAAATTACAAAAATAACAAAATTAACAGTTAAACAACTGAAAAAAATTCTAGACTGGATTGATCTTTATTGACGATGCACAAGGCTATACTCAAATATGACACGAACAGATTATACGTAAAAAAAAAAGGGGGGGGGAAAGAAATTTGTCAGGTTCGATGATAATATTCAAATGTCCAAAATGAGATTTACAACATTATGGTAACAGGACTGTGAAATTATCATCAAACTGCTGGAAAAACGACAAAAGCTGGAATAGTGGGGAATGCAACAAGGAAATAGAAAATGGAAAACAAATGCTTCAGAAGAAAAAGATTTTTTTTCAGAAGATTTTAAAAAATCAAAAAGCTTCACAGATGAATATGGTTTAAGAAAAGTGTTCTGAAAAAACGAAACGAAATCTCTTTTCAGTGCATCCTAGAAAGGATGCATCAGAATCAAGTAAATAAAAAATAAACAAAATAGGAAGACAACAAAGGTCGGTTTTATGAAGAAATACATGAAACTGTTGAAGCATTACTATGGGTACAACAAGACTCGAAGGTTAATATAAAAAGGGCAAGAGAAAGTAAGACCCATGAACTGTGTAAAGTAATTGGATTTAACTATATAAACAAATAGAATGATTTCAGAACTAAAAGCTTTATTAAAAATAAGAAAATTATTCTTGATTTTTGAAATTTCATGAAAGCAAATTGACAGGAATTGAGAGTTTTTAACAAAAAATAAAAGTGAAACGCGATCAACAAGATAAACACAAAAAATTGTAAAATAACCAGGACCCTGCTCGAGATCTGAGAAAGTATCAATTATGTAGATTTTCATATCAGTTGAAAATGTCCCTCCTAAAACCTAATGCGATCCGTGCCTCTGTTCACGAGCAGGTAGAGTAGGGGAACAGTCATTGTCGAATGTCTAAAGGGTTGTTTTTGTTGTTTTTTGTTTTTCTTTTTTGTTTGTTTGTTTTTAATTTGAAGGATAGAGCAGCCAAAGCAAGATAGAAGTCCCAACTAGATAAATGGGAACACGCTCAGTTGGAGACGATTTGAGCGGGATAGATTATTCAACCTGAAAATATTTCTAACTGGACCCCATCTGCAAATTATACGCTGATTTGATCAAAACCTGTTACAATATTGCACACATATGTCCGTTATGCATGTACCCTTATCAGATTTGGTGTCATGGTAGGCCTATTGGGTTTCATATATTTGTACCGCTAACCCTTTTAAATAACATGCTTAATAATACTAACTCTTGTACCACGTTCATTACGCTCTGTAATTGCGTATGAAATAATATTTAGAAGCTTCCACTTCAGTAGAAAAGAAATGGTTACAATAGCGCATTTTTAAACTTTTCGAATGAAATATTCATAGAAAAAGATATAAAGAAACTAATCGCAAACAAAATTTAAGTTTTCTGTTTTTATTTGTCCATAAAACAAACAGGAAACACGTAAAAAGTTTATAAAAAAGACATAATAACTAATATATGTGTGCGTGTAATATGTGATCTTCTACTATTGATTGATTCACATTTTACGGTTTATCAACCCATTGTGGTTATTTATAGCCAAACATGTATTTTGGATTGTAAGAACAATTCTGTTCTTGCAAGTGAATTTTGAATTAACAATTTTTTTAAGAATAACAACAGTTTGTTTAAATACAAGTACTGCTCAGCAGAGTGAATAAATTAATATATTTTCGAAAGGTATTTGCGTTTAAGTGACTGTGACGAATCCTCCTGGAACTGGAACTCAGCTCTTTGACTTCTCGGAGCCGTTACCCCATCCTCACATCAGCAAAGTTTAGTATATCTCGTATATTCAAGTTGTCCTAAAATATATTCATAATTTATCAACTCAGGCACGTCTTTTCTTTTTTCCGTAGAATGTGTTATGTAAAATAAAGGGAAAAGATAAAAAAATAATCTAACTGAAATTATGCGGAAAGTGTTAATATATTGATAAAAGTTGCAAAGAGAACGACTATGAATATTTGGTCAAGCATCTGTGAGAGCATGCGAACGCGTATATGTGTGTGCGAGAGCAGTTGGTTAGATAGCTAGCAGGTTAGAGAGGTAAAGATTTCCGCATTGATACGTGCTGTTTTCCATGTTCCTTTATTTACCTAAGTGTGAATTACAATCAACGCTCGCGCATAAGATGAATATATGAACCAATGTGATTTGTTTCCTCCAGATTCACAAATGAGAATTTAAAATCATCCTAAAAAGCACGGAACAAATTAAATGCGAAAATGAAGATAGTCACTGTCTATTTCTCTTACTCAAGCTTCATGCGATTTCTTTATCTCAAGAAATTTCATTCTGCGAAAGGCAACAACAGATTTAAGATTGTTTTTAAATCATTTTGCATAAATATTTCAGGGGGTCAATGTTCTTTTTTTATTTAGTATTCTCTTCCAATATCATTAATTTACTAGATCAAAAATCTACATCAATAACAGACGAGTAAATTGATTGTGAAAAGTTAAGTAAAAAAACAGATTAAAATTATTATAAATGTAAACAAACTACAGGAATGATGAATCATAATACTGACCTGAAGAACGGGAGATCATGTCATGGCAGTAATAATAATAATGATGTTCTTGAAAATATTGCGGAAATAGTAAAAGCCTATTTGTTCTTGAAAATGTTTCAAATAATTTTTGTATTGATAAAAATACAGCAAGTTTGTCATCAAAGGTAATAAGCATGTCATTGTGACACAATAGCCAAACTTTTATTTACTTCTTCCCTTCTTCTTTTTCGCATGCTCGTGTATGTGTCAATGGGGTGCTGAAAAGTTCTCAGTGTGACCTATGTCAGTGGCTCGTTTGGAAATTTGAAGACTGCAAAACAAACTTAATATTCATTCACAAATTAGTATTGAAATTCAAAGATGTTATTTCCTTCTCCTTTATTATTTTAGAATTATTTGTTACTCGATTGAAATATATATTCTGTATTCTTTGGCCAGTAAGCGAATCTTTTCCAAATTATTTTTTATCTCATTCATATTGTTCATCTTTCTCGTTTTCTGTTTCCGAACTTCTGAGGATAAACTTATTTTGTCCTTCATTCTTATACTATATATCCTTTTTTTTTTCTGTCTCTTGAACTTCTAAGGCTTTTTTAATTCATATTTTGTCATCCTTCTTGTTCTGCATTTCAAGTCTTTGTTGATGGGTCACATTACTTCTTTCTTTCAAATGTCTTTCTATTCTGTTTCTGAGAATTTTCTTTCCATGTACATCAGTCATGTTGTCACGATTATCCTGGTAAAACAGACTTCTGCGTTTAAAGCCAGCTCTATCTGTATTCGACTAAAATCTTTTAGGGTTTCTTGCTATCAGTTGTGGTTGTGAATTTCTTGTCTTTCCTCTTCGCCAAAGCATTCAAAACGTCGACTTTGAGGTTCTGTTACTGAAGCCTATGGCTTCATTTCTTCTTTGCTCGTTTTCCATCTTGACAATACCTGTAGAGTTTTGTAATGATGGCATATCTTACATTATTCCGTAAATTTGATATACATACTGCAATTTAAACGTTAATGGCATGCGATAAATCATTGTAGATTTCAATTTCTATTTAAAAACTTGGTGAATTTATAACAACAGATATTTCTACCAAAACTAATATAATTTTATTAGAACAAATTCATTTGTAATAAAAGCCATGACTTTCATCTGTAGTGACAATTTAAATATTCTGTCTGTCTGTCTGTCTGTCTGTCTCTGTCTGTCTGTCTGTCTGTCTGTCTGTCTCTCTCTCTCTCTCTCTCTCTCTCTCTCTCTCTAACACTATAAAAGCCTTTAGCGACACAAAATTAGCATGTTTTCTATAATTTCCTGTCAGCGTAAACTTGTACATTTAACTAACTACGTGTGATATAATCCATGATGAGATTTAATACGATGTTCTTTTTATTCTAATATAACAAAAAGAAAAGTAATATCATATGCTTATTTAAAGACTTTTTTTTAAATTTTCTGGGCTTTTATTTACATGTATATGTATATCTCAAAATATTCAATTTTTCATAGTGCAAGATAAATTTAGTTTCCTTTAAAATCTTAATATTTTTCGATTTCAGTTAGGATCCACTTATCAATAAATTGAACATCTAGTGTTGTAAATAAGTACACAAAGTCAGGATCTCGTTATACTTTATACATACATTGTAATTCATGATTACTTTACCCTCTGCCATTTTAAAAGCGATTTCTTTTCTCCAATATGAAAAATTTTTGAAAGAAATGAAGACTAGATTCGAAAAAGCTTAGTCTTCATGACAATTTTTTTCGGTGAACATTTTAAGCTTATACATCGCATTTTTATTTACGAAAAGTATGGTGAAACTGACGGGAAATAAACTTCTGTCAAAAAATTTCTTATAAGAATATGAAATTATATGAAAGAAATCGTTTTATGCATTTTTTATTTAAAATCAATATTGTAATAAAAAGAGCAAAAATTGTAATTACGTTTTTAATGTATTATCTTTATACAATAAAAGATAAAAAATATGCTTTTCAAGATGTGAAAAGTAACAACAAATTCTTACTTCCTTTAAATAGTGTTTGAAAAAGTCAAACTTAATTTTTCAAAATATACAACATAAATTTATATAAGAAATAATTAACTAAATAATTCTTCTTTCACTGACTTTTCAAACAATGGAAACAGTTTTTTCTGAGACCCACGTTTAATTGCGTGTGTTTCACATGTTAGTTGGAGCCCATCAAGGCTGTTCTCTATCTTCTACACTCTTCAACATCTTCCTGAAAATTGTGACTGAGTGAAAGCCACTCTAGTATTATCAACCTACAATTACAAATCTTTCTGTTTATGATATTGATGGTTCGACAGATGAATAAAGAAGAGAGAGTAAACTGGTACATTTGACGAACCGATTGAACGAAACATTGGTTAAATACACAATAAGAATTTAGCACCGATAAGAAACAGATGACAAACATTAAGGATCCACTCATAACTAACATCAATAGCAGTGGACAACAAATGACAAATAGTGAAACATTTTAAGTACTTTGGTGAAATATTTTGAAAAAATGCTCAAAGACCGCAGTACTGGCAAGGACTGCATAGACTGCAACAAAGCTGGCAAGGTATAAAGAGACAAGAAAATCAGTCTCAGGGCAGAGCTAAAACTCCCACACACAGACGTTCTACCTAACTTCTTGAATGCAATCTACTTCTTGATTTTAATAGCAGATATTCAATGAAGGATTCAAGCACAGAAAGGGAAATGCTTCAGAAGATTCCTTGGTATCTCCTACAAGAATTAAAATGCTTCAGAAGATTCCTTGGTATCTCCTACAAGAATTAAAATGCTTCAGAAGATTCCTTGGTATCTCCTACAAGAATTAAAATGCTTCAGAAGATTCCTTGGTATCTCCTACAAGAATTACATAATAAATAATCCAGTCAAGAAACCTATCAGTACAGGGAAGAAGACAAGGCAGTGATAGATATGGACAGACATCATAACTGAGTGGACAGAGAGAAGCATTGCCCAAACTTGGGCTCTCTCCCACGGCCGACATAAGTGGAGTTGGAGAGGCGCTGTACTTCTGAATACATCACTTTGAGCTCAGAAGTGTAGTGTTTTCACGATCTTTTCAAGTTAGGAAACTAAATAAGATTGCCATTTCTTTTCTCTGCTCCTCTCTCACATTCTTTTTACTTCTTTTCTTGTACTTTTTCATCTTTCCTTGTTTTCTCTCTCCGCTTTCTTTACTTTATTCTTTGTTTCCTTTCTTTGTTTCTGTATAACACACTCAAATCAAATGAACGCCTGTAGTTAGAAACAGGCGTGTTGACATCTAGATAAACCTTCATAAAATTTACTTTTGTTTTCAGTTCTTTTTGCTTTCATTGCCTATTAGTTTTTATAAAAATATTTTTCATACTAACTTCCAGTTACGTTTCCAAATAAAATTCCCTCTTCCTTCAGCTTTTATCCTCCCACTTAACCTTTATAATCATCATGTTACTGCTGCTGCTTTTTTAGCATCTACCGTTTCTTCCAATTCTTTATTTTCCCTTCATACTTGTTCGCCTATAAATTTTTTCTGCTTGTCTTTCTATTTTTATTTTTATTTCCAATTAGTTGTTTCTAATCTCCTTTTCAATACTCTATACGTTTTCATCTCCTTTCCGTCTATTTTTTTTTAATTATTCTTTCTTCGTTGCAACACTCATTTAAAATGTCATTTCCCTTAATTCATCTTCTCGGTTCATTAAAATTTCGTACTTTCCCTTAATTTTTCAAACATTTTCACGCACTTTTTCTGTGGTACTCAGACTTAAACGTGCACCTTCATTCTGTTTTGTTTTGTTGTTCTATCGAACCTCAAATACAGTTTAGACAAATGGCCAATTAAATATTCATTTCGTAGCGTTCGCAATGAGCTTCAAGGATTTCACGTGATTTTCAATTGTCTTCGTATCTATTCTGCCTGGACGATATTTCAGCTTGGCGATTTAAAAATCAACTACAAAATATTTAAATTTTCTTCATGCTTTCATCTTCTATTGATTTATGTTTATTCAATTATATAATTGTTTTTACTGAGAATGTATTGCCAAGGTCCACTAAAAGACCTTATTCCTGACAGATTAATTTTGGACATAATCACTACATGCACGTGTAACCACTTACAAAAACAGCATGTGCTGTAAATTCCTTAGAACCTCTATGCCATATTAAATACAACTTTTTTAATAACTACGATAGTCTCTGCATTTGTTTTTATTTTTTAATTATTTATTATCTACACTGCTACTGCTTTGCGTAATGAGGAAGATATCATTTTGACTCAACTTTATCATATGCTTTCCGACATTGCAACCGTAAACTGAGTTAGAATTCTAGACGAGTTCATTATACTTTCTCGAGACGGATTCATATTTTTCCCTAGGCATGAATCCATCTCTTCCTATTAGCTATGAATTAATTAGCAGGACAGACTGGACACTCTGATTGAAGGACAATTCTGAATTAAAACATCAATTGCACGAATATAGTTAGGCATGAGGTGCAGATGCTATGTCTGCAAAACAAAATCATGGTATGTTTCAACAAGTATAGATAATTCTATACTAGAGATTGTTGACGCCAACGGGTACCGGGCACAAGAAAGAATAAATGGAATGTAGTCTATACGTATTTATGATAATCAAAGGATTTATTCATTATCTTACCTACTGTGTGTATAAACAGATGTATCATTTTTCTGATTTAATTATTATTAACAAATTACTTAAGGTCATAAGCATTCCTCTCAGAGACTATTATTTTTCCGGTCTTCAGTTATGAAATTCCTGCTCGACAGAATATATATTTCATAAAAAATAATGGCTTAAACAATATTTTTTCGTCTGTTCTAAGTTTTAAGGTTTCAATCTCTTCAAATCACTACAACTTTAACATTTCTTCCTTTGTTTTATTTTGTTTGTTTTTTGTTTGTTTTGTTTTTTCTCATCTCATTTTTATCCTCTTCTTCAATGTGTACTTCTCAAAGAAAACCTAAAAATATTTGCCTGATACTGTCCAAAAATCAGTAAATACGCCAACACGTATTGAAATTCTGAAAGTAATATATGTAATATTACAGGGAAATGACACGCGCACCGATGTTTGTGACAATTCAGTCTTTAATTATAAATGACACGTCCAAATTTTGCGACAGATAAAGACTTGTGGCAAAATGCTTACCACACTGCTGACAACAGAGCTGGACACAGAACGCTGAAAAACCAATTCGCTCAAAACTATCAAGACAAAAACATCTTTCCCTCTTTTTATTTGTTCGCTGGGTAGTTTCGAGCAGCTGCATGTATCCTATTAATTTTTCCGCCATTATGTTTTAAACACATGAATAAAATTTTAATATGCACCAGTACAGTATTATTATTATTATTATTACTACTACTACTACTACTATTACTACTACATTCTTATATTTCCATGTTCAAATCAAATATCATGTGGATATCGTTGGAGATTAAGTGCCAACATGTCTGCAGAAATCTCACTCCATTTCTCAGTATCATTGTATGCCTCCTATTGCCACAAACATTCTAAATCTTTCTAGAATCTCAGTTGTCGTATTTTGGTTCCAATTATAATGGCCAGGACATTTGCCTTCATTTTATGGAGTTCTCTCACTTTCTGAGTTATTTAATTATAAAAATAACTAAATAAAAATAAGACATCTCAATTCTTCTCTTCTTTTTTCCACTTCTGCCATCAACTCAACCATCTGCAGCTTAACATTTTACTTGCTGACCCTTAGTCGTTAAATTGGTGATATACTACTATTTATGAACCCCAGTGTATATAAATATGTGATAATTCACTGGTATTTTTAAATTTTAAATTCCTTAAATCGATTTAGCTTCTCAGTAAATGGTTGCACGTTACTCTTCTTTGTTTTGCGTTGTGCATTGAGTGTTAATGTATCGAACTTGTAATGTTAATAATGGATAGACTAATAAAATAACAAGAGTTAACTATTCATGCATAACATTATAGTTTATGCAACTATTGTTCATTCATAATGTCCGTGAGTGGCTGTGTGGTTTTATTCGAACGTGGATACTACATTCTTGCGAGGATGTAAGAGACTCTCTTCTACTTCTGACGACTGAATACTTATATATCTTCATGTCATCGGATGGATATCCCAAGCGCAGCTGAATCAACTACCTTTTTACTGGTAGCTAAAAAGTCATTTTTTTTTTCAGATCAATCCACTGATGCATCTGTCTTCTCTGGTGCACGCATGAGTGCAAAGTGTATTTTAGTATCATCTAAGATTAATCATATTACAAAGTATTTATCTGTCAACAAAGTTGTGAACAACTCCGACGTTTTTTCAATCACATGTAAAGTTTATTTCTCGAGTATAACAATCGTATGCCACGACAACGAACTCTTTTTCTAAAAGGTTCTTTTGAGATGAAATCTGTTTATATCTGCTGCTCACGACAGAGATCTTCTCTAACTTTTCCGCGGTTTCTAACGGTTGTTCTTCCAGTTCACACAGAATTTGAATTCGTACCAATATTTGACGGATCATATCGTTGTAATTTGTGAAAGTTAACTTAGTTTTTATTATATTACCCCAAACATGGAAAACCTAGTGATGATCGAAATCACTACACGTTGTCAATGTTCAATAAGACTAACCGAGGTGTCCAGTTTGAATTTCCTAAGAGTAGCTGGGGTGATTTTGATACAAGGGTACAAATACTGAGCACCCAATGAGGATTGCTACTTCCTGGATTACGAGAAATCACTAGGAATCAGCTCGTTACAGTGATGTCCATGGAAATCCCAGATGTTATTTGATTTAACCGACCTATCACGCTGAATATATTAATACCAGTTGCCATAAATTACTGACCGAAAATTCACAGTTAGTTATCTACGTGCACCCAAACACTTTGGAGCCAGGTTTTTTTCCTTAATTAATCAACTTTTTAAAATTTCTTTTCTTATTTTCTTATAGTCAAAATAATATTTGGTATTTCACAATAAACATAACTGTATTCCTATTCGATGGTAGATTTTCCAAAATTGTGTCATTTTCATGCAGATAATGAAACACACTGAACATATTATAAGTGACACGATTGTTATCCCAGGCAAATCACGGGTTAATTAAGATGTGACTAGATACTACTGAATTATCAATTTATTTAAATCTGATTTTCAAATTCCCAATTCTTTTTTATGTCAGTTATTTCATTTCTTATATTGCATATTTCCTTTCATTTTTCATTATTATATCATTGAGTCTTTTTTATCATGAAGCCGATATAAAATGAAGCCTTTTATATCAAGAATCGTTTTATATCATAAGGCATTTTATATCATGAGGCCTTTTATATAATGAGGCATTTTATATCATGAAAACTTTTATAACATAGAGCATTTTACATCATGAAGCCTTTTATACCATGGGGAATTTTGTATCATGAGGCATATTATATCATGAAGCTTTTTACATCACGAGGCTTTTTATATTATGATCATTTTGACTAAAGAACAACCACATCGTTCAAAATGTTGCGATGGCAACAAGTGTGATACAAAGACCGAATATTTTGTGAACATGTTCAAATTTACGTATCTGGTAGAATCTGGTTTTACTAAGCTGTTAATCTATCTGGAAAAAGGAGACAACTATCCAATTCCTAAAATGACAATGAATGGAAAATATAATCTGAATGAAAACATTATTCAAAATAAAAGCAAAATATTTCATATTAACATCAATGAAACTTATTCCTAAAGTGTTTGTTCGAATGATATTTAATGAATAGTACCCGAGGGTAGAAGAGATCTTAAAGAAAACAATATCTTTATAACGTAAATGTCTATCAAGAACGTTACCAAATTAATTGCGAAAATTCCAAAAAGAAAAAAATCAAAACTGTTATTGCTGTTTACGTCTCCCGCTAAATAGAAATATTTCGAAATCCCAGATCCTCAACCAAAAATATTACTGTAATTTTTTGACTAACGACTTTTCATAAATATGCGTTGTAATGAAGTATATATTAATTACATATATGTACGTAAGTGTCTGAATGTGCATAGATTTAGGTGCATTTGTTTCTAACTATATGTATGTATGTATTTGGACTGGATTTGTTTCTTTATGTGTGTGTGTGTGTGTGTGTGTGTGTGTGTGTGTGTGTGTGTGTGTGTGTGTGTGTGTGTGTGTTCATAAGATAGCTGCAAAAATTCAAGTCTCTCTGTGTTACATTTCTCCGGCAAATTTTTGCTAGAAAATTATTGCATATTTAATATGGTTTAGAATGACAAGGTAGATAGATAGATAGATAGATAGATAGATAGATAGATAGATACGAAAAGAACCAACTAGACGAGAGCGAGAGAGAGAGTGGGGGGAGAAAGAAACAGAAACAGAAAGAAAAGATCTAGTAGAGATACAAAGAGATAAACATTGAGTTTGAGGAAAGTCCAGCAGTGGTTGACTAATTGTTACTAGATTTACTATAGTTTTTTAAAGAATGTTATATTTCTCGAGATATGATTTCCCATTGCGAAATCTTCGCACTTTCGAACCTGTGATCGACCCTCATGGACCTTAACCGCTGTCTCGTTTGCTACTTGAGCCAAGCACGCAAATTCCGCTATATAAATAAAGCAGTTGTACTTGATAAGAGACTCGAAAGACAGATCTGATTAATAAAATCGTACGCTCCGATGAGTTTCCTCTAAAAGAAAAGGACTGAATCAGAAATATAATCATGCCACGTGTGCAACTCAGTGCAGCTATGTGTAAATTAAATTTAAAAACAACTACAGTGGCATCTTCTATTTTGGGGAGGATTTGCCAGTGAGGCGAAACGTATTTTTGTTTCTGTTTATAAAGAGTTTATTTTCAGTGATATTGTTTGAAGTTTGGCCGACGAGTTTTGATAAGTTGAAATCAGGTTAAGAAAAAAAAAAAAGATAGTGTGAAATTCCCAGAAAAGTTGAGGATTAAGAAAATATTTAAGAACACAGAAATAATTGAAAATGCGAACAGGAAAGAAGAAAAAGACATTGAAGTAGATAAAGAGCGTAAAGAGAAATACATAGCAAATGTAAATTGTAGAAGAATGAGAGGGAAACAGACGATGAAATAAAAGAAAATATTAGGAAGAATAACAATAAAAAACGATAACAGAAATCATACATAAAAGAAAAGAGAAAAAGGAATAGAAAGAAAGCAGAAAATAAGTAGGCAAAAAAATTAATAACAAAATTAGGCAAAGAAAAATAGAGGGGAAAGCTGCAAACCTCGAAATGAGTTAAAATAAACGATGAAAAATAGAACAAAGTCTCAAGAACAGAAAGACAAGTTAAGAAGCAAAGATGAAAATAAGGAAGCAAAAAAGAAATAAAAAGTTACAATGAATAACACGGTACAAACAAGAAGAAAAACAGAAGAACCAAAGAAGTAAAGTGAGAGAAAGTTCATAAAAGAAAGAAATGAAAATTGTTTTAAAGAAAGAAACTAAAATAAAAAGATACTAAAGAAAATAAAGATGAATAAAAGAAAGAATAATAGGAAATAAAATAGAGTCATTGACATAATAAAGGCCAAAAGAAGAAAAAGTGTAAGAAAAAAAGAAAAGGGAGAAAACCATACACTAAGTTATTCTTATCCCCAAATGTGAGAGTGAGGCGATTGACCAGCGTGAAAAATGGTTGTTTCTTTCGCCTTGCACAAAATCTTCTGAACTTAAGTCTTTTATCCCATCAATGCATTTCAATCGCTATCGATCTTACAGAGCAGAAAATCTTCCTTTTAATTTTAGAGATTCACTTTTTATTTTCAGCTGACAACATATAAGTTTATATTGATCGATATAACAATCACATTATAGATAGATAGATAGATAGATAGATAGATAGATAGATAGATATGTATGTATGTAACAGTTTTCGCCTCTGTATATATATATATATATATATATATATATATATATATATATATAATAAAACAAATTCCGATGTTCAAATTCGTTGAATGGCCATTTCTACGAGAAATTTTTACCAGAAATTTCTCGTGTCATCAGCAACGAATTTCATTTCAACATGATTCCCAAAATTAAAAACAAAATAAAACAAAAATAAAAAAATTAAAATTAAATTACGAAAATCCCCAAAAGGTTTCCCAGATATATTAAAAACGAATATTAGAACTCTAAAAAACTCTAAGGATCTGCGGCTTAAGTCGGATAAATACAACAATATTTATAAATGTGAACCTTCCAGTTACACCAATCTCCTTAAAAATAAAATAACCAGTCAATATAAAAGAGACAGAGGAAACAAAACTTTATCTGAAATAGACATTGACACAGCTACATTTGCAAATGAACTAAAAATTAGTTATAGAATAGGTAACGTATCTATTAAAGATGCTTACATTTTATTTAAAGATCACAAACCTAATTTCCAAAATAAATTGCAAACTAGACTAATTAATCCGACTAAAAGCGAATTAGGGTTCATTTCTAGAGAAATTTAAAAAAACTTAATTGAGAAGTTACAATCTACTTTGCACCCAAACCTTTGAAAAAGCTCCACTGACACCATCAAATGGTTTAATAACATTAAAAATAAATCCAAATCCACCTTTCTTAAATTTGATATTGTAGATTTCTACTCTTCAATATCCAAGGACCTTCTAGAAAGTTGTATTAATGTGCTAGAAATTATGTTGAAATCTCCGATAGGGATAGTAAGATTATTTTAGCCGCTAGAAAATCGATCATTACCTTTCAAAATTCTACATGGACAAAAGGGCCAAATGATAGTTTTGATGTTCCTATGGGAGCTTATGATTCAGCCCAGGTGGTGGATCTGGTAAGAATCTACATTTTAGACATATTAAGTAGATTTTTGGACCAAGAACAGATAGGATTATATCAGGATGATGGGTTAATGTTTATCCCCAATACCAATGGACCCTTTACGAATAGAATCCATATAAAGATCATTAGAGCCCTATATTTTCTCGGTTTTAAGGTTGAAGTTTTTTCCAATCTTAAAATTGTAAACTACCTAGATATTACCCTAACCTAAATGATGACTCCCACCAGCCTTATCTCAAAGAAAATAGTTTACCCTCTTACTTTAATATCTCATCTAATCACCCAAAAACTATTTTAAAACAGATACCCAATGTCGTAAATAAAAGGATTAACCGTTTATAATCGAACGTCAAAACTTTGAATGAAAGTAAAGAAATCTACAACAAGGCCCTTCTGAAAAGCGGATACAAAAATAAATTAACGTATATAAAACCAACTACTGACCCAGAACCATCTAATACCAAAAATAAAAGTAAATGTAGAAAAAGGAAAGTAATATGGTTTAACCCTCCATACTGCAAACTAAACAATATTAATATAGGAAAATAATTTCTCAGGTTAAGAGATAAACATTTCAATAACAACAATCCCCTACGGAAAATCTTTAATAGGAACACATTAAAAATTAGCTATTCCTGTACCCCAAATATGGACGACATCATTAATTCTCATAATAAGCAGATTCTAAAGGATTTATATAATACCGATTCTAAGTCTGGAATTTCTAATGAATGCAATTGTAGATCTGTGAGCATCTGCTCGGTGGAAGGCAAGTGTAAATCCACCCAGGTAATCTACGAAGCTCAAATCTCACCATCCAACAACAGAAAAATTACCGGACCTATATTTTATATCCGCGGGGGTGTTTAAGCAATGTTATTACAATCATAGATATTCCTTTTCCAACCCAAATCAGAAATACCAAACAGCCCTTTCACGAAGATTTTGGAAGGAAGAAGAGCTAAACTAAAGCTAGTTAGTTGGAAACTGATAGGCTCAACTTGTATCCCTAGGAATTTTCACGATAGATGCAATCTATGTTTCCAGGAAAAAGTACAAATACTCTAACCAGCACCTACACTTGAATTTAAGTAAAGAATTCATTAGCAAATGACGCCATAAGGCGAAATTTGTGAATTTTTATACTTAGAATTAAATTTTAAATTTAGTCTAGGAAAATAAATTAATTTTTAATTGATTAATTAATTAGTTAATGAATTAATTTTTATTTAATTTTTAACTAGTAAATTTGAACCCAACTGCCAATGACTGATCCCAGCCTTATAGATTCCTTCTTCTTCCTTTTTCCTATCTTAGTATCTACCATTTAACAAGTAAGAATACTAAGACTAATTTTGCCCCACCATTTTTTCCTGCACCTTTATATATTTTTCCTGCACCTTTATATATATATATATATATATATATATATATATATATATATATATATATATTAGTTTTTGTAAAGATTCTTATTTCAATTTTGTTGGTCATAACATTTGATTCATTTAACTTCCTAAGACTTTGTTATAAATGTATATGTACCTATATTTTTTATTTTTTAGATTATTTTATTTCATTTTATATAGGTTTTATATATTATTTTATATATGTATATATGTAAGTGCATGTATGTGTGTGTATGCATATATATATATATATATATATATATATATATATATATATATATATATACGTATATGTGTGTATGTATGTGTATATAATTTTAATATTTATATATATATATATATTCCTTTTTAGATATTTTATATATTTTTTATAATATTTTTTATATATATTTATATTGTTTCTTTTTAATACTAAATCCAATTTACCTTTACACATTAAGATTAATTTTTAACTTTCACCAGGGCACTTACAATAAATACAATAAATATAATAAAATATAATAATAATCTTTCGTTCCTTTCGTACTAAGCCGCCTTTAATTAGTTTCTTAAAGTCTTCAAATATAATTAGAATCGAATTTAACTCGTGAATTGTGAACATCCTTTAGCTTTGTAAGTAAATTATGTTCAGGAATGTGTATGTGTGTATATATAAATGTGTGTGTGTGTATGTGTGTAGTCTTTTGCACGCCTGTGATTGTGTGTGTGTGTGTATGTGTGTTGTGTGTTTTTGTATATATATATATATATATATATATATATATATATATATGTGTGTGTGTGTGTGTGTTTGTGTCTACACTTGTTGAATTGATATACTCCTTAAGTTAATTTTTTTTATTTTTTTTATTTTTTTTATTTTTTTTTTTATGTTTTATTAATTTTCTATAAAATTTTTAATTTTTTAATTTAAATCTAATTTTGATATTTATATTTAAATTTGTATGTCAAATTTTCCTAAAAAAATTTTTTTCTATAATATTTAGCCCATTTATTTAAACTAAAAACCGCTATAATTTATTTTTCAACAGGATTGTTAAACAATTTCCCTTGTTTCTATGGAAATATATATTTTTTCTTTTTTTAGCTTACTTCCCTGTTAACCACCTCTTTTCCCTTTTTTACTTTCTTCCTTTTTACTTCCTTCCTTTTTCTTTTTATTCTTCCCCCTACAATCTCTTTCGACCAGACAAGGCTAAATTTCAACTTTTAACTCTCGACTAAGGGGTAGGGGTTTTCAAAAAATCTAAAAAAATAAAAATAGACATAGATATCTGTCTGCTTTCTTATTAATCCCACCCCTTTAATTTTCCGTGATGGAATTTTGTTTGAACTTCTGGCGGTAAAATATCTTTGTTCATTTTGTCATTTGGCTTTTTGAAATAAAATTCGTTGCTGATGACATGAGAAATTTCTCGTAGAAATGGCTATTCAACGAATTTGAACATCGGAATTTGTTTTATTTTATAATTGGGTCTGTAATTTAAATATAAATTGCATTGAACCCTCCAACTTGATCAATTTTAATATTAATGTAATTAATATTAATTAGGATCGAGATTTTGGGATTTACCTTCCTGCTTTTCCTTTTGGATTAAACTTATAAAATATATCTATATATATATATATATATATATATGTGTGTGTGTGTGTGTGTGTGTGTGTGTGTGTGTGTGTGTGTTAGGAGATAGGAAGGGATTTTACACATATAAATTCATACATGTATGAAACCCCTTATATTTATACATACTTATTGGACATGGAAATTAACCCATGCATGTGCACCCCCCATGCACACACATATATATAAATTGTCGGAGATGCATTCTCCCAAGGGACATTTGAATTGATATATATTGCTGGTTATACGTAACACATCAGTTGATGGGAAGAAGTTATTACGGATAATTAAATTTGTAGTATTTTATTTTTATGATACATTATTAATTTTAATTTTTTATTAGGATCCAAGGAAGATATATTAGTACGAATAAGATTTTTTATAATTTTTTTCATCCTGCATCTGTTTGTAATAAAAGAGCTTGATATGCTTATGATTTTTTGTGGAAGTACCATATTATGTTTGATGTGTGTTGAGGTTTTTGAAATATCGTCTTATTTGTTCATCTACAATGTAGTTTGGGAAGTTATTATTAATGAGCGTCTGCTTAAAATTTTTTAGTTCAGGGTAAAATATTTTTGTGGAAGTGTTTATTTGTGCTCGGTTAATTAAATTGTGCTATTTTATAGTAGTTATCACCCTTATAGTTGAGAGCGCAAGAGTTTTGACTGGTTGTTTTTTTTGTTTTGTTTTTTTTTTATATATGGGGAGGCAGTAAGTCTGTTATTGTTTGTGTCTATTAAAATGTCGAGGAAAGGGATGTTGTTATCTTTGTTAAATTCATAAGTGAACTTGAGGACAGAGTTCTTTTAAAAGCTTTTTTGGAGTTCTATTATTTCTTCTATATTTTTAACTAATATAAGAATATCATCAACATATCGTACGTAGATGTAGGATTTTTTAGTGATGCTAAATATATTATTTTCTAGGTTGACCATGTAGAAGTTGATAAACTGATCCCATTGAAACACACCGTCCTGTCACACGCATATATTATTTATGTGATCATAGAATGGGAGTTCTGTGATACATGCTAAAAGTAGTTTTTTTTAGTATTTTAGGTCGAATTTTCAGTGGGAGCAGATTATTATTATATATATATTTTTATAATAATGACAATGGTTTCTCTAACAGGAACGTTAGTGAAAAAATTTTCAACATCAAGTGATGGTATGGGTTGTATAAGTTCAAGAGATTATTTAAAGCTGTATTTGTTAGGATATGTGTGGTGTAATTAATTGGTTAAGCGTTTTAGTTAGTTGGTATATATGAGTGGATATTTGTGATATAATAGGGCGGAGTGGAAAGTTAGGCTTGTGTGTTTTGATAGAACCATAAATGTATCCTGGTTTATAGTCTCCGATTACTTCGGTAATTGTCTTGCTGTGCATTGTTAACTGTGACTAATTTCTTAATTTTTGCTTTTAGCTGAGTGGTAAGTTTTTAAAACTTGGTGTAATCATCAAGTAACTGTTCTATTTTTGAGTTGTAGTCAGACTTGATTAAGACAACAAAGATGTTAGCAACAAAGTTTTGCGGTTATTTTTTTTTTTTTTTACCACAACTCGCGCCCCTGAAGATGATCTCGCAAGGAGATTGAAAGTACTTTAGAACATCGAGAAATGAATAATAAAATCATCTGTCAACGTTACAGCTAATTTCTGACATCTTTCAATTATAATACGCGAAAAATTATCCGTGAGTATGAACTGATTTTATTAAAAATAAGTAGACACAATGTTAGCAATTTATTTAATCTGACATGTCTAAAAAAAAATTGCTGCCTAAACACACAAACATATATATATATATATATATATATATATATATATATATATATATATATATTATAATAATAATAATAATAATAATAATGAATTTAATCACAGTAAGGCAACACTAATAATAACAGACTAAACATCCGAAAATAGTGCTAACTTAACAATAATTTAAACTGTCTTGTAACCCGGCGAGAACTACCTCGTGGATTAAATAATGGGGGAGAAAAAAAGAAACAAACAGCGCACAAGAACAATACGTCTAGTGCCCGTTGGAAAGAAAAAAAACCCAAGACGAAACCTTAACAATAAAGTGCTTGATACGAAAGTACGAAAGTAGAGCGAGAATACAATACAATAAATTTAGAAGTCAGCCACCACCTACCGCGGTTTTACGCAACGGTTCTTCAGGGTAAGAGGCTAACAACTAAGATTAAACCAGCAAATATATAGTACTCAAGTGAAAAAGAAACCAAATCAAGAAGGGTAAAACAACCTTTATTACAATAACAACAACAAAAAACTATTTGAGTAAGCAATTTTTTATGTGTTTACATTTATTCAGAATTTCAGTTTTAGAATTAAGCAAGTTCCGCGCGGGTTTGAACAACGCTATGGCTTTTAGCTTTTTTCACAGCTCATCAGTACGGTTAGACATCCGATTGCTTCTAGCCAGGATTGAAATCCTACCGAATTGATATCAGTCGGCTATTCTACCCCTACGCTATTGGCGTTCGGTAGTGGAGGGCAGATTTTAGCGTGTTATATGCACAATGTAAACACACGCCAGTATCTGAGAGTGTTCAAATTCATTACTGACTGAAAGATGCGTAAATAGCGGTGAGTAGCTACTGTCTTTAAAGTCTACCGTTTCTCCATAGTGCTCAATTGGCGGGCGAGATAAATTGTTATTTAATCAAAATTTAGATAGACAAGCAGGACCTTCATTTTTGTCATCATAAAAATTGTCAAAGCAGGTTGTTTCTATCATATACTTTGAAGCAGTCTGCTTTATGCAGAATCGCACGCAATGTGTACTGCTCATAATATGTTGTTGCAAAATCCATACTACATTTTGTTCGTGTTCATGATATTCGATATATATTGAAATATACATGAGTATGAATAGATGGATATATATATATAATATATATGGATATATATATATATATATATATATATATATATATATATATATGTGTGTGTGTGTGTGTGTGTGTGTGTGTGTGTGTGTGTGTGTGTGTGTGGAAGTGTTTGCCTTTAGTTACATTTGACTAAGATTTTCTGTCGGATTTCACTGAATGACTATATAAAAGTTGTTTCGTGATTTGATGATTTTGTTAGATGTATATCCCTTGTTCATTTTCTCCTGATGAATCCACCCGTAATGCAAACAAGGTTTTACATCACTTTCCAACTGTGCAAGCAACATATTCATTCATTGTCAGTCGAGGATTTTGTTGTATTTATGTCTTCTTCTTCTTTGTTGTTATTTCTTATCGAAACGTGGACAGTCATGGGTCTCTTCAATATCTTATTCTTTGTAACTCTAAGTAATTGTAGTCTCCTTACTACCCAAACCCGGTCGCTCTTCTACCTTCTACAGAAGCCGGTTACGTAGATTGACTCTGCTTGCATTCAACATGTTTCAAAATGTGTCAAAATCTCCGAGCCCTCTTTCCTGATTATGTACCCCAGAAATGTCAACTGCTTCTTGCACATTCTAAGTATAAGCATTTTTTCTTCCATTTTCTTTTGAAGTTATTCGTTGGTCATACGTTCAGTCCATGGTATTCTCAACTTCTGTCTGCAGAACCACATCTCTCATAAAGTCACCCCTTCATTTGTAATATAAGAGAATTGATATTGCATAAAGTTCAACACTTTTTCTAACGAAATTTTCCTGTTTCTTGATACTTTGTTTAACTTTTGGAAAACTACTTTCACTATGCACCTTCGGCTTTCTTGAGTCACATTTTGTGTGGTCTGTTAAAACTCTCCCCAAATAGTTAAACTTCTTTACCTGCCTGGTTATGACGTCTCCAATTCGTAGAAAGTCGGCCTTCAATTTCCGCTGTCTTGCTCTCGTACAATACAATACAAATATGTCGTCAAGTCTTAAATCTAGAAATTAATGTCAACTTTTTTTTATCAAATCGATCACATGGTATTCATAGCATCAATAACCATCTGGCTCTGCTCTGGGAAGATCTGTTGACAAGATCAACAATATTACTACAGAAAAGACTGACTGACAGAGATCAAATATTTTAAATAATAAATCTATTGGCGCTTTGCATATTTTACAAGTACATGAATATATAATGATTTATAAATATGTAGGAGGTGTATGATGAAGAAATCATCTGTATGTGTAGAACTAGTTTGTTTAGTTTCATAATCAACATTGTAATTCCAAGGATTTATTTCGGCACCAGATGAAAAGTGTACAATTGCTAAACAGTTCACACAGAAATAGATACTGAGTTAAAAAGAGAAGGGAGAGAGCGAGTGAGAGAGATAGAGAGTGAGAGTCGGTAAAATAAATACCAGAATTCCATTTGCTTTATTTTTCACCATGTTGATTCCTCCGTTTCCTTGGTGTGAGATTTGTTAATGGCTATTTTTAAATATCCGATCAATTTTTACAGTCTTTTATTTTCTTGAATTTCACATCGTTTATTTCTCTCTCTCTCTCTCTCTCTCTCTCTCTCTCTCTCTCTCTCTCTCGTCTCTTGACTCTTGCCTGTTTTGACATCAGCCTTTTTTACGTCGTTTTATGCACGACAATAAATTCAATTTCAACATTCTATGTGTTCATATCCAAACAAGCTATAAACATTCATGCTTATATCTGCCAACATTGTAGACTGTAGAAACACTATAATATATATATATATATATGTGTGTGTGTGTGTGTGTGTGTGTGTGTGTGTGTGTGTGTGTGCAGCTAGTTTATGCTATATTTTCTGAAAGAAATATAAAATTCGGATTAAAAGTGGAAAAATATTTCTCCAATTTTTGCTGTGATGATTTATATTTCAGCATACATTTGGCTTAATATATATCTGTAATCTATATTTATAACATAATAGCAAATATCGTTTTATTCGTTCGGATCTTGAATAAGTTTTTACTTTACTGCTCGTAAGATTTTGATCATAAAAATTTCCATAAATGAATACATAACTGTAAATATATTTGCGTTATGCGTGCGTATGTCTACGTAAATATATTTCCATATCGGCAAACCTGAAAACAGTATTCTTTTTTCTGGCACACTTCAGAGGAAGAAGGGGGTAAAGGAATGCACGTCACTAAATATGATATATTTTACTATTTGTATAACTACAATTTTACGATTGAATTATCAGATAAGTTGAGGAAAAAATGTCATACGCCTCTGCAGTTAGTCAACTTATTTATTTATTTATTTATTTTTGGCACGTCCGCATAATTATACGCACACATATAGATAATATGGGCACAGGAATCAGTACTACATGGTGATAGTAAGTTTCACACTTTTAACGATCTAGAGAAGGAGGCGGAGTGGGAGAAGTCTATTTGTCTATATGGAGTATTTCAGTATTTTTAACCGACGTCAGTGTTAACTGATATATAATTTTATATATCAAGAATACTATTAGGGAAATTGTATGACAAAGTGGAAAAGGTTTACTTGTGACCCGTTTAGAGAACGAAACACGTCACAGGTAAACATTTCCATATATATATATATTCCTCCTTCTACCGAGCGCCCATAGCTCAGAGGTAGAATCGCCGACTGACGCCAATTCGGTCGGGTTTCAATCCTGGGTTAAAAGCAATCGGATGTCTAACCGTACTGATGAGCTGTGATATAGCGAAACAGATCTGTCTGCGGATGACTATATATATATATATATATATATATATATATAGAGAGAGAGAGAGAGAGAGAGAGAGAGAAAGGAGAGATATAAAAGTGAAAAGAGAAAGGCAACGTAAAGTCAAGGAGATTATATTTCTAAACTAGTCAAGAACATTTAATGACATTTACAAAATGTTTCAATTTCTCCTGTTTCAGTCGTCATTATCCGCGAGCTTCTTTTCTTTCCTGACTGAGCGATGTACATTAAAAATACGCAAGTAATTTTATTGTTCAGGATATTTTCGAAAACGTTTTTAATTTCAAATTTCAATATGATCTAAATACGTATAATAAAATTCATATGAAGAGAATGACTTGGGGAGCTGCAGTTCTCGGAGCGTTCTCCCTGAATAGATATCTATTGAATTTCTATTGTTTAATAATAATCATTGAATCCTATGGAACTACCTTCTTGCAAAATATACAATAGAAAACGGCGTAATATTACGCATTATTATCATTTCACTTTCAGACCTGAAACAGTTTCAAAGCATTCCAGTTTGGATCAATAGTAGCGCCTATAGGGGCAACGAATTTACTGATAACAAATAATGTTTTTCGTCATCATTGAGTTAGTTGCCCCTGTAGGCGCTACGACCAGCTTGCGCATCGCCAAGTAAGGTCTCATAATAACATGCAATGATTGCGCGTATAGTGTGGAAAGTCGGTACACTTGACCAGACCCACACTTTGAGCATCAAAAGCAAATCCAAAAAATAGAGGAAGTCACTAGCATCCCATGGTGCTAGTGAGCTACAGGTGCCAAATCAGATTATTCCTTCTCTTGATTCACTATCTTAACGATAGCTAAACGGTCTCAGTGGATTCACAGTGGGCAGTTTGCAAAATGGTATTTGACTTCACAAGAAGTTCATCCGCCCTTTCAAAGCATTGGTTTTTGATCCCACTTTGTGTTTAACTAACCTTCTCACTACAAAACATGAGTTACATGATACCATTAATACTCTTAGATATTTAAATATGTAAATTCTCGAGACAAGAATATATTTAAAAATCAGTATAGAGGATGTCCACACACACACACGCATTAAAGCGGGAAACTGAGACAGACAAGGCAATGTTGATTCACAAGACAATGTCTATATTCATAAATGTTCTGTCTCTGATACTGAGCACTCTTCCCCTATATATGTGTGTGTACATTTATTTATGAAATGACTTGATTTTATGTACAATATATTGTGTACACACTCCTATTTCCTGCTTGCACGGTTCGCATACGTATGAGTTATTTCTTTTAATAACATAACAACGAAATCTGCATGGACTTTCATGATTTTTTCAAAATATATCAAATGAAAATCCATCCATTTTTATATGAAGAAAAATAAAAATAAATGCTTTCTTTTCAATCGTATATATTTATTTATTTAATATAAGCGTCTCATATCTTTTAAGCACTCTTATCTTCTTGCATTAGAATGACAAGAAAAAAAAGAACACGTTCTACTTTTAATTTCTATTTTATCTTCTTCTTTTGCTCTTTCAGGCCCTTAGCGAATTAGCTAAAGAGTAAGTGGATCTAACTGAAAGGTTCTTTGCATGAGTTTCACGTTCTCTTTTCCATATTCCTTCTAAATTTCTTCAAAAGGAAATAAATCCTTTAACACACTTGAAGAAAGGAACAATCTAATGTAGCTGAATGTGTAAAATTTATGTGTTTATTTATAACAGCACGATGTAAAAGCAATATGGTTATTGTGTATGAAATAGTTGTATTTTTAAGGAAATATGCATTTTAAAAAGTGTAACGGGGCTATTACTTCATGCTGATATTGTGCAACTAGTACAGTTGATTATTTTGAAATATAACAATTAAGAAAGGAGTGTTTTCATAATGTTCTCTTCTAGCTACCTTCCTAAGATCACACACATCTATTAAATAGATTTATCTGATACTGATGATCGTTGTATGTGCGAAACTTGAAGTCGGAAGAATAAGTTTAATATATATATATATATATATATATATATATATATATATATATATATAAACTTATTTATAAATGTAACTTTGTCTGTGTGTGTATGTATGTGTGACTGTATGTGTGTGTCCGTTACCTATAGACTCCGAAACGGCTGAACCGATTTTCTTGAAAATTTACACAGTTGTACTATAAGCGGCTGCGAGTGTTCTTAGCTAGGTTTCGTGTCGAGGTACCCTCGATAAATATCGAAAATCGATAATCGAAAAAATCGGGTTATAGAAGGAGTGGTCCAATTTTAATCAAATTTCATACACTCATAGACAAAGACATAAGAAACGATATTCAGAAGTCTCAAGGTTGCAGTTCCTACAATAGTGCAGAAAATTGAATATATATATATATATATATACATATATACATATATATATATATATAAAAGGTAAGATTTTTGTGCGTGTGTCTATTTATCTGCCTGTATCTCTTTTCTTTTCTTTTTTCAGCCCTTTTATTTTAGTTTTGACTTCGGGTTTGGCTCTAAGTAGTATAATTATTGTTCTTAGTCTCAGCCATGATACCATTTAACTCAGATGACTTATTTAGCCTTCGAAATTCAGTTTACGACGAAAAAATTTATTTGATATCGATACGAGGAAATCAAAATTTGACTTATATTCATTCATTTTTCTTTCAGTCTACGGTTTCGCTTTAACTGGAAACGATTGCTTTTTAGTCTTTCGTGCCAACGTCCAAAGAGTCTGAGCTCCAGGACCAAGGATTAGTTTTAAAGCTTTCATTACACCCGAGCAACGCTGGGCTATACTGCTAGTATATATATATATATATATATATATATATATATATATATATATATATATATCAGCCAGGCTACCTTTATGGAAATGTAAAAATCCATAAAAAAGATCATCCCTTCCGACTTATCATTTCTCAAATACCCACACCAATATATAACCTTTCCAAAACACTTAACAAACTAATTACTCTCTATCTTCCTGGTAAATATAGTATTAATTCCACGGACGAATTTTTACAGATTCTCCATTCCGTAAAACCTAAGAATCAAATAATTGCATTTTTGGTGTCCAAAACTTGTTCACAAATGTCCCCGTCCACGAAACAATTGACATCATTATCCGTGATGTATACAATCATTCTACCTCTCTGAAGATGGCTCATGTGAGCCAAAAGCTTAGAAGCAAATCAATAAATAATTATCCAAATGTTGGAGAATTTTTGTCTTTATTTTCAATTGAAATTAAAGCAAAAATACGACGTTTAGAACGGTTCATGATTAAACATAATAGACATTCATTGTCTCTTATGTTTAACAGCATATGTTTAGAAAATATATATATATACATACATATATATATATATATATATATATATATATATATATATATATAGTCAGTGTTGCGACTGATGTAATGCATTTTTTGTTATTATATTATTTCTAATGCAAGTTTCGAAAAAACCGTGTTTACAATAACCCAAAATTTGTTCGGGAAATCAGTTAGAGGGAACTATTAAAGTTGTCTCAAGTGTAATGTGTAAAAATTGGCCTAGTACAGATTCAGTATAAACCACAGCTGTGCACGGAAAGTGAGTAGTCAGCCATTATATATATATATATATATATTAATGCAAACATGTGTATATATATATATATATATATATATCGTCTAATATATATTTCATATAATATATATACATATGCCGTGTAAATCTAATATATATATATATATATATACACACACATATATATATATATATATATATATATATGATTGTTTAATAAATACCCTTATAATAAAAAATTGCGTATGAAAATCTTCTTTAAGTTCCCTTAATCAGTACTGAGAAATCATGTAAATGAAAGGGAAAATAAGCTTTAAAATGCTTTTATGTTCAAAAAATGTTTTTTAATTGATAATACACTAATTTTATATACTTATAGTTACTATACAAATTGGAAATTATATATATATATATATATATATGTGTGTGTGTGTGTGTGTGTGTGTGTGTGTGTGTGTGTGTGTGTGTGTGTGTATTTCAGGCGATATATAATAATTTGATTTAGGCTCTTAAAACATTTCAACCAGGTTTGCACAATCCTAAGATGTATTTATAGTTGCGATTGCATCTGGACATTACTTTTGATCTTTCATTTAAATTTTTTTTTTGTTCTGGAAGCAATATAATGGCTAACTGTAAAGCTAGCTATTATATTGCTTCCCGAACAACAACAAAAAACTATTTAACTGAAAACTCCTAATAATGAAAGTTTTGCTTCCGACAGGAAACGAATGTATATCCACTTTTTTCATCAGGATGCCACGTAAGAATCATTGATAGAGTGAAAATTTTTTATTACTTTTTATTAATTTGTTAATATTAATAATTGAATGAACAATAATTCAAGGAATAGAGTCACGTTTCAGCAATAGAAACATTTTCCCTGATTTTCTACTTTTTTCTTTATGATTATCTTTCATCATTTTATTTTTTATTTTACTTTCTTACTCGTTTCGTTTTTTATCACTCTCTCTTTCTAACTCTCCAATTCTCTCTCTCTCTCTCTCTCTCTCTCTCTCTCTCTCTCTCTCTATCTATCTATCTATCTATCTATCTCTTTCACTCTATCCTTTTTTGTTTCTTTGTTCATCATCAGTATCTCTGATTTCCCTTAATTGTTTGTTCTTCATTCATTTCCACCCCAATATATAGACGCGAGTATCCTTCTTTTTTTCTTCTTCTATTACTTATTCTCTTCTTCTTCTTCTTCTTCTTCTTCTTCTTCTTCTTCTTCAATTTTGATCCTTCGTCTTTCCGTTGCTTTTATTTTTTCTCTTTTCTCTCTCTTTTTCTATACAATGTTTTAACCTTTCCTTTCATTTTTCTTCTTTATTTTGCCATCATAATTTTTTATTCTCGTTTCATTTTACTTTTTTTTTCCTTATAGCTAGTACTTTTTATTTTCCTCTTTGCCAATTTTTTTTTATCTTTCTCTGATGATTACAATAACGAGTACAATGACCGTGAGTCATTGCAGTTTATTGCACAAAATGTCACGCATGTCCATTGTATTTCAAAGTGCGCCTAAATCATTGACCAGTGCAGATGTTTTTACATTATTACTCTTTCCTATTCTCGTTTCTTTCGCCTTGTTTTTTAGGATGACTTTCTTTTATGCTTGTCTTCTTTCTTTCCTTCTGTCTTTCTTTTCTTATTTTTTTTTCTTTAACTAGTCTATCATTTGCCCGTGACAATGAATACGGTTTCTTTGTCAAAGGTTTAACATATTTCATTTTCAGTGTTTCTCTGTCGCACACAACAGTTACTGGCACCAAGACTGGTTGCTCTTCTGTAAAAGGAGTTGTAAAAATGCAAAATATCACTAGGTCGGTGCCAGCAATATTGAACTTTTTTCTTCTTTTAGAATTCTTTCCACCATTTATTTTCACTCAATTTTTTTCTTCAACTTATAGTGTTACTTGTATTATTTTATGCAACATTTGGTTGAAGATTCAACATTTTCATCAGCATTATTAAATTATTGTTGCGATATTGACACTAGAAATATATTGCAGGCAAAGTGAAACTAACTGTCCTCAAAACTTCAGCCGCTTTCATAATATTTTCTTATCATCTGGACTCGTACAAACATCTCACATAAATATCTACTGGCACAAACACGGTAACACACACACACACACACACACACACGTGTGAGCGCGCGCGTGCGTGTGTGTGTGTGTGTGTTACCGTGTTTGGAAAACAAAAAAAAACATTCCCATCCATATGGATACATATATATACAAATCTACATAGTCAGTTTTAAAAAATTCTTGATAAGTACTAGTAGAATAACAGAACGCGCTCAGATATATAGGACACTTTATGGCCAGGAAAGAAATACAGGGTGTGATGGATGAAATGCCACCTAAATTACGCAAAAATCTGTGATTATATGTACATGTTTCATTAAAAACGACTGACAAGGTACTGTGGTTAAGTTTTTAATATAATTTCTTTATGTGTTCTTATAATTCTTTTTTATTCATAAAGTATACATAAAGTATATAAAAACTGTACAACTGTTTTATATGTCCGATCGAATTCGGCCATTATCAAGGATGAATTTTATTTTTACTTTTAACTGAATGTATGGATCATTTTATGTATGTATCTAAAATTGTAAATGTTTTATTTTCCAAACATAGTCAGCACTTTTTGGCCGTATTCATAGTTAATATTACTGTGTGTTGGCTTTGTATTTTTATCAATAATGCTTTCATTATTTTTAGATTTTTTTATAAGTAGATAAGGCTATTATATCTGCATTATCAACGAATATGATGCGGATATAGTTTGGTAGATTTCCATTGCACTTAAATGAGACCTAATTTGTTAGGGAGATAGAACTTGAATCTTCTTGTTGCGCATGTTATAGTATATCCACTGTAATTATTTACAAATGTGGATTGATCAGGAACACAGGAAATTTGCATTCGTAAATAATATTCATATGTCTCTTAAGGGACAATGTTCTAACTCTTCTCCTCAGTTCATCTCATATAAGAACTCAGGTAGCCTAGTTGAAAAACTAACGGAAATAAACATGACTAACAAACGCGTGGTCAGTCAAGATATAAAATCCCTTTCCACTGACGTTCTAGTTGAAAAATGCCTAAATCTCCTAAAAACGCATTTAACACAATCAAATATATACTAACAGCTAAAGTAATAAAAATTTGCCCTTTCAATCAATCCTATTTCACCAATCACTCATCACATTTATTGATGATTTTTCGAAACAAAAATTTGGATTACCAATGGGATCACCAGTCAGATCGCATGTGTCGTCTTAGAAGCTTTTGAATATGGTCCTTTCCAAAATAATTTGATCAATCAATCAACATACTTCCGATATATTGATAACGCTATCGTGACACTGATTTATCTGACCTAGTAGATCAACGAGACAAAAGATAGTAAAATTTACATAAGAAATAGAAGAACATAATTCCTTACCTTTTCTAGATATCAAGCTAAGTTAACAACAGTTTAAAATTCAGTGTTCACCAGAAATCCACCAACCAAAACGATCTAATAAATTTCTATTCTCCTAATAACAAAATAAAATCTGGCTTAAACATCGGACTAAGAGCACTGAGAATATTCAACCCGCATTATTTACTCGAAGAGAAGTACATTAAAAACAATTTCAAACATCCCCAGTACCCTAATTATTTTATATTCGATGCAAAACAACAGGCCTATAAAATATTCCAAAACAAAAAAAAAACCCAGTCCTTCTTTACAAACCAAGTGAATAAAAAAAGAATAGATGATCCTACCAATTAACTCTGTCACATCTTCGATTGAAAAAGAATCTAAACTCAACATAAAATGTGTTATTACTATATCCAAAACAAGAAAAAACTTATTCGATACTAAACAAAGCAATAAGCTAAAACATGAAGGAGAAATTTACTCCATTGCCTGCAATAATTGTCACAAAATATATAGGAGAAAGGAATCTTACTAAAAGATTATAGGAACACAAGAGGGTCATTTTACAAAACAATGCATGAAATACGTTGTTTGCCCATCGGAAGAAGACTGACCAGAATTCTAATCAAAGGAGACAACAATTCACTTCGACGTAAATATCTACAGAGAGCCTTAATCACGCAGTAATTTTGCACACTGGCTCTTACATTTCACCATTACCGGAAGATCTTCTATTATCACTATGGGATAACATAAGAGATGAAAAGAAAAAAAAGACCCTAAATGGAAAGGGTTAAATATAGTTTTAATTTTTTAAATTCTAAAATTCACAGCATTCCTTGTTCATGCTTAATTGCATCGTATCAATGTAAATAATTTAGCCTGATGACGTTCTGAAGGACGAAATGCGTCACAAGTCAACTTTTTACCGTTTTGTTATATATATATATATATATATATATATGTATTGTCATCCACAGACAGATCTGTTTCGCTGTATCAGAGCTCATCAATACGGTTAGACTCCGATTGCTTTTTAACCCAGGATTGAAACCCGTCCGAATTCGGCGATTCTACCTCTGGGCTATGGGCATTCGGTGGAAGAAGGCAGAGCTTTTAGCGCGTATATTATCATTATACGCGCCCAATAGCCAAAGTGATCTAATTCATTTTACTGAATGAGCGATGCGTACATGCCAGAGTAGCTACTGTTTTTATTTTCAAAGTGTTAGGGCGCCGCCTCTATTGGACTACATAATGGACTGTTCCCATTGCTATATATAACAATGGTGGATTCTCTACGAGGAGAGTCGCACAGACTCGCTGGAAGACTCTACGACACTGTCAGCTCTCTGCTTTCGGGCGGGGGGCAGTAACCCAGAGCAGTAACCCATTCGTGGTTCCGCCGAAGGGTAGAGACACGACTGGGCAAAAATAGACAGATATTTTTTGGCTGGGCCAAATAGCCCGGAAACCCCAGTCCAAACTGACCATGTGTCACATGTTGCCCTTACTGGGAGGGTCAACTCAATAATGAGTCGCACAGAGTCGCTGGACGACTCTACGACACTGTCAGCTCTCTGCCTTCGGGCGGGGGGCGCTCTCTGCTTCCGAGCAGAGGGCAGTAACCCAGTCGTGGTTCCGCCGAAGGGTAGAGGCACGACTGGGTAAAAATAGACAGATTTTTTGGCCGGGCCATATAGCCCGGAAATCCCAAACTGACCATGTGACATATGTTGCATTTACTGGGAGGGACAGCTAAATAATGAGTTGTGGAGAGTCGTACGGGTTCGTACAGAGTTACTTGAGAGTCAGTGCGAGAGTTAGACACACTTCCGGTGGCGTACCAGAAGTAATCACCTACACACACGTCTTACGACGGATTGGACTATTGTATCTCTTCTATTGTAAATACTACTAATTCACTTCTGTACTTACTAACCGTCTTTCCGCGGAATACAACTTATATTCTGATTCTGTTGTTGAGTTATTCATTTACACTTGGCGACATAACACAAAGTCTACCATTCCTCCAGAGGGCTCAATCATATATATATATATATATCGGCATGCATACACTCACTTACACACATATACTGCACAATCTTTCTATATTTTTCCTTCTGCTTAATGATTCCAGAATTAAGGTGTTTTTTATATCATCCAAAGAATTAAAATTTTAACTATTGAGATTATTTTGCAAGCACCTGAATAAATAAAAATCTGAAGGATCAATGTCTACTTATTATGGTTGGTGGAGTAATACATCTCAGCCAAGCTGCAACAATGAGCTCTGGCATTATCCTGATGGAAAACAACACCATTTTATTCGCCAATTGTGGGCGTTTTTCTGGAATTACTGCCTTTAATACGTCCAGTTGCGAGCAGTACTTTCCAGGATCAATTGACTGATTACTTTCTTAGGAAAGTCATGTCGTGCTTTTAGGTTGACTAAAGTTGACTTATAGCACTTACTCCAGGTTCACTAAACATTGTTATAAATGATCCATTTCTCATATCCTTTCACAATTTGTTTACAAAGGGGTGCTTTTTCATTGCGTTTATACAGAAAATCAGCAATAAAAATAAGATTCAAAAGATTCTTTCACTCATATCATGTGGTACCCAAATATCGTAGTGATATTTTGATAAATTTAGTATTTCTGATAGTCCCCGCGTTGGGTAATAAGTTTTATTCTTAATCAGTGTCATGATTTGGCCCTCATCTGTGGTGAGACTCTGTCTGAGCATTCTGCAATCCATAAGGCTACAGTCCCAAACTTTAAACTTAGTGAACCACTTCCCTACAGGTCTGTAAGCTAAAGCATTTTTACCGTACACAGCACATATCTTTTGTTGCTTGTGAGGCATGAACTTTCAGGACAACCCAGTAGATAGATAGATAGATAGATAGATAGATAGATAGATAGATAGATAGATAGATAGATAGAAAACGAAAATGGTATGTAGGTAAAATTCCAAAACAGATCCTATTAATATTAATTTCATTAATATTAAAAAAATGTTCCTGAAATATATATATATATATATATATATATATATATATATATATGTCTGCGTCTGCACGTTCTGTTTTATATGTGTGGATATTTCTATGATGCTCACTTTTTTTTTTTCGCGTACTATCTAAGAAAATAAAAATTATGATGAAAAATTACGCCAATATTTAAACCATTTCACAAATGCCTTAAACCATAGGAAAGTAATTAATCTTGTTACGACGCATTGTAGGAATGCGATAGGAAGAATACTATAGGTAGAATGGAGGCATGTCGGCGCCATCACTAGTAATCACTGCCAGCTACCTACTGCGGGATAATCTTCTACCTAGTCAGTGATGTCTCTTTTGAGACATGATCGCCCAAGTGTGTATCATTTATGGGACTTAACTGACTGACTGACTGACTGACTGTCTGACTAAATTGGTGGCAGTGTGTCTGTGACAGTCATGCAGCACGGACAGGATTGAAAATAGCTTGACCACGGAATTATTGCTGGAGTAGCAACTAATCGGAATTTATATTTGGAGATATTAGGAATGTGTGAATTCCAGAATCGGTTATACTGCCTCCTCCCTATTTAATTCTTGTGTAACACGGGTTGCGCTGTTAAATTGCCTCCTACCAACATCTAGCCCCGAATGAGACGTTTCTTTACACCTTATCACATTGGACCAATTTCTAAGATCTCAGGTCGTTTCTTTAATTGGATGCGTGTTCTCTTGTTTTTTTGGGGTTTTTTTTGTTTTGTTTTGTTTGTTTTTTTGTTTTGTTTTGTTTTTTGTAGTTTCCTGTGTTTTGCTTTAAAGATAACGTATGCGTTTTACAGGCCCTAGAAACGCGTAACAGAATTTATGTAGTGTTATGTATGTTTGTAGAGTAGTGTGTATGTTTTAGGTTTCGAACACGGTAAACACGTTGTTATTGTATTCTTAGCTGATATTATTGAGTGTTGAGTCTGTCTTTTTTATTAATAATGCTCCCATTATTTTTAACCTTTCTCTTTTTTTCTTTTTTTTCTTTTTTGTAGTTGGATGATGCTATGATATTTGTGTTGTAAACAAGTATATTATGGATAGGGTTTGGTAAGTGTGGTGTCTAATAGGGTATGCGATTTTATGCAATTCTTTTCAGGGAATAATCAGAATTATTAAAAAAACAGTTGAATTTTTTATCTATTTTACCGCATCTTCATCAGAATTTTTCACTGCATGAATATACTTAAATATATCACAACAAAATCTATCAAGATTGACTGCGAAACATATAATGTGGGCACTATCAATGGGGCCTGCAGAGTAGCTGAAACATTTGACAGCTAGAACTTCAACCGATGATTTTAAAACAGATCAGAGAGTTTCTAGTTGCTATATATGTTATATTGTTTGACTTTTAAAATCTGTAATTTGCATCTGTGCATGTACTATATCAGATTTTATTATACAAGTCAATATTCCATAATAAAAATGGATTAATAAACTGATGGTGACAATTTTGAGATATATTCATATAACATGTATCTGATCTGTTTTCTTTAGAAATATCTGCAATAAAATAAAGTGACAGTATGAGAAGTTATTTTGCAATTATTATACTGTAAATAAATATATCATGCAAGAGTAGATTTATTAATACTTATTTCATATATATTAAGAGTTGCCATTGTACACCCAGTAATGAGAACACGTTGGAAATTTGTAAAAAGTAGAATAGGAATCATGGTACAATCAAAAGAGAAATTGAAAACTTTGAAAAGAAAATGGCTTTATGTATGTCACATAAAAATATATGAAAAAAAATGAAATTAGGAAAAGAAATTTAAATAAATATTACAAATAAATTACAATAAGTCTGAGCCTACTTTCAAAATTATGCATGTTCATGAGTGTTGAATAGAGACCTAAATCTGTGTCTGTGATGTGGATTTTCAGGGTATCGACTATCACTTGTTGCATAATTAAGGGTAATAATGAACAGAAATGGAGCCAACCAATGTGTTTCCCTGTTAGACCTTTCAATATGTATATGTGTTTAGCCTATTGATAACCGAAGGATTAGGTCTGCAAGCTGTAACTCACATGATATTTGGCGTATATAATATAAATACATCTTGAAAACCTTAATATAACAGCTTGCTTAATAACAATTTTACTGCTAAAACATTGCCCGGTATAATAATATCTGACATCGGCTATGCGTTCATGTGCGTCTCTTTCTTCTTTTAACATGTGTTTGTAGTTTCTCGGAAAATAACACTTTCATTGTAGAATTTATAACTCTCTAGGATTTTTCGCTTTTCATTTAAACTGGTTAATAATAAAGAACCACACACACACACTAATATATATATATGTGTGTGTGTGTGTGTGTGTGTGTGTGTGTGTGTGTGTGTGTTGGTATGCCTGTATGCGTACGTTTAATTTCATGTATTCTTACCAAGATTAACACAGGCTAAACCATTTTTAGATCAACCTGAATCTAATTTCCCGCTATAAGATTATAAGAAAAAAGTTGGGGTAATAAAGAAAAGTGAAAAAAGCCAATTGTTCTAATATATTTGCAAAAGTACGAATCATTAGGTGCACATATACATATATATATATATACCTGCGTCTGTGTGTGTGTGGGGGGGGGTGTAGGATTTGTATTATCCTAAATTGACTGCTGTTTATTTATTCATTCTTTTAAACCCAATTTTCTATGTACCGTATTTATTTATTTTTTAATAGTTCTTGATTAGGTATACTCATTGATTATGCATTCCTCTTTGATTAAAATTATTTAATTCTTTTTGCACGAGAAGATCCCAGAATGTATTAGCTATCTCTGCCCGCGCTTTTTACCCAACGCTTTCACCTTATCATCTATCTCTCATTCATATATATATATATATATATATATATATATCTTTGCTATTAGGGCACACATTTCTGCATTTTTTATGAATTCCTTAAATTTGAGCCTAATCACTTTTGATCAATTTATTCTTTTCAGAATGTTTATTTTTATGTATTTTCTCCATGAACTCTGACATCTTTAGACTTATATTCAGCAACACCCTTTTTTTATTCTCTCTCTTTTAGAAAATATTTGTTTAATATTTTCAAAGAGACTCTTTTTTCTTTCTTTTGCTGGTTTTTCTTTTCTTTTCTTATCTTGTTCTTGCTTCTTCACATGCACTTTGATTTTCCTCATTCTTTTACCCCGAGACATTCTGAGATTATCACTTTCACTTCTTACCCAGTTCGCTGCTTTACTCATCTTTCTTTCTTTTTAGTCTTCTGTTTTTCTTGTATTTTCTTTCTCCCCTTTTATTCATCTTTCATTTCTTCTCCATCCTCGCAGTTTATGAATTGATTTTCGTTCCCTTTCCTCTCCCATTTTTCAGATGTCCACCTTGTATCAACACCACTTTTGTTCATATTCTTCTTTCAATATGTTCCCAATTTGTTTTTCCTCCTCCTTCCCTCCTCCTCCTCCTCCTCTTCTTCTTCTTCTTCTTCTAAGCTGATTAGATTATTTTGTTTCAATTGTTATTCCCCCTCCTCCTCCAACTCTACCTTCTTCTCTTTCTCCTCCTCCTCCTCCTCCTCCTCATCATCATCATCATCATCAACATCTATAATTTCTATCAAAACCATAATCCCCATGACCTCAAACATCACCTTCTTTATCTTCATCTTTTTTTTTCAAATGGCAATTCATCTAAATGCATTTGTTTGTTTTTTCGCTTCTCTTTTTCATTTAACGTTTTTGTTCTCTGCTTTCTTTCTGTTTTTCTTGAAACAAAAATTGAAAAAAAGATGTAATACAAATAAATTACCGACTGAACAGAAAAGATGCTTGAGTGCAACATTTCTTTCTTTTTCTTTCTTTCTTTCTTTTTTCTTTCTTTCTTTCTTCACGTTTTCTTATTTATTTCCCTTTTGTTTTTCTACCATTTTTAGATTTGTTTATGTTTCTATTTTTCCGTTTGTTTTATTTTTTCCATTTCACCCTCAACATCGTCCTATACCACTCATTATAGCCTAACCAATTTTAGAGATTTTTTGGGCGTAATATCAAGGAATTATCCAAATCGTGAAACTTAAACTTGCTCGTCTTCAGCTAGGCTGGATTTTTACGTGGTCATTGGACCGGTGCTGGGATTGTATGCACTAATATTCATTGCTGATTATTCCCCTTGACTTACTTCACGTCACTCAGATAGAGGGAGCCACGTTTACAGAGTCCGGCCGCAATGCCCCTTCGTTGCTGACAAGTGAAATTGCAGAAGACGAAAGGTAAAAATAAAAAGAACAAATGAGAAAGGTAAAAATAAAAAGAACAAATGAGATGAAAATAAATAAAAGAAACTAAAAATGAAAAAAGTCAATAAAAATATGAGGAGTAAAACAGAAATTAAAGAAAGAAAAATACAACTCGGACTTTGTAAAAAATCAGCTTCTCAAATAATATAATCATTAAACTAAAAATAAAAATAAAAAACAGAAAAGCTAACGTTTTCGTTGTTGCAGATGAGTGTGCATTTCGAAATTGTGATTTCTGTTTGTTTTTCAAGGAGTTAGTGCGTAACCATCTACCTGTCATTATATATTTATTTGCTTGTAAATGCAAGCGTGCATGCAAAACTATTCATGTGTGCGTATATGCGCGACAATCTATATTTATGTGCGTATAGAAGCTTTAAACTAAAAAATATGTGTATATAAATGTTTATGCACGTGTAGGAATATGTTTGTAGCATGCTTTCATTTATAATGAAGTGGCATACATATGCATGCGTGTCACACAGATTGACACACAGATAGACATACACACACAAACACACACACACACACACATATGCATATATATATAAATATACACATATATATACGTATATAAGTATATATATCAGTCAGTTGAGTGCCATACGTGATACACGCTTGGGCGATCAAGTCTCGACAAAGACATGACTGACTGGGCAGAAGATTATCCTGCAGTAGGTTGCCATTGCTTTCTGCTGTAGACTGGTTGCTGGCCAAGGCTATAGAACCCAATCTGTCCTGTTATTTAACCCATAACTGGAAGGAATAGGCGGATTAATCGCTTTCCCAAGGGTATTTGCGCGTAAGTTAATGCAATGAATTCAGCAGGAATTTGAACGCGGCTCCCCGATTTCTCGTTCCGAGCCGATATCCAATGCACCACAACGCACCTAAGTATATATATATATATATATATATATATATATATATATATATATATATATATATATATATATATATATATATATATATATATCCTAGAATCAATCATATTTTCTAGTATGAAAACAACAGGAAATTACTAAAATTGGTTAAAATGCACTTTGTTGTCATTAATTAATAATTATTTAAAAGAAATGTTAACTTTTTACACACACATATAGTCCACGGGGATTTAAATTCTAAATTTAAGTATACTTAAATTTAGAATTTAAATCCCCGTTGACTAGATGTTAGAATATAAATTAAAAGGATTCAATTTAAGTTTTAATCTTAATTTTACCCTAACGTTAACCTTAAAAAGTATTTTAACCCCCTACCTTTCTATCCCAACCTCCTTTAATTGCCTATCTTTAAAAAGTATGGATTCTTTTACTAAACCTTTTTTCCTTGGTTAACACATATATCTGTATATATATATATATATATATTTTTTTTTCTCTAATATTTTTTCTCTAATAATTTTTTTTCTCTAATAATTTTTAAACTGATAATAACTTTAAATTCATGATTTCCTGTAATGGATAAACTTAATTAAAAAATTTGAAGATATTACATTTAAATCTATTCCTCCCCTTCCTAAATATACCGTTTCAACACCCTGTAACCCCGCCACTAACAGCTCTGTCCTGTGGTTTTTTTGACCGTTGTTAACCTAAAATCCTTCACACTTTACCCCAGGACCTTCGCCATTTGGAACAAAACAATGTCGCTGACGTGACCTAGAATCTCTATTAGAGATTCTATGTCGAAGTGTACATCCGACAACTTTGAATTTTGAAAATTTTCTCTAATTTATATATATATATATATATATATATATATATATTGTTACGAGGATGCATTTATATATAAAAATAATATTAATAATGTCTAAAAAGTTATAGTAAGGTATTCTATTGAGTCCTACTTGTTATTCGAAAAAAGTTTTAATTCATGAATAGTTGTAAAAGTGTCAGAATGTTCCAGTAAAATTGAGAGAATTCCAAATGTTCTAGAAATATGCAAATTAGGTGTTAGCCCCTATAAAAATAGGTTTTGGGCAGAATGCAGTCAGTTGTTAACAAGATGAGCTGACCTTATCAGCTCCGGTTCTGATTCAAGGATTTATATCCAGCCGAAAGAATCTCATAGAAAAGTTGTACCGCCTAAAATTTTAAAGAGTTGTTAAAAGAATATGCTGACATTATCAACTCCGGTTTTGATTCAGGGATTTATATCCAGCCGAAAGAATCTCATAAAAAAGTCCAACATACCCCCATTCTTCCTATCGCAGGGCCTCAGACACAACATTGAGGCCCACATCAAGTGCCTCGAGAAGGTAGTGCTACCTTTAGTTCAAGAGGGTGGCTGATAGACGAGCTTATGTCTGGCCACACGACTCTGCACCACTACACACAAAGGGGAGAACCCAGTTATTATGTGTGGGATGTGTTTGAGCGAGATACCAACAAAACTCCTTGTAGCACCAAAAATGAACTAAAGATATGAATTATATGGCAGCATTCACCAACGTAAACAAGGAGAGCGTCCACAAGAGTTACATGTGATTCCGAAGTCGTCTTAAGTTAGTAGTTGAAGCCAATGGCAATTTTACTGAATGCATTTACTCTTTAGTGTTTCAAAATATTTTTGTTTAATTTTGGTTAAAATGAGATGATGGTGTTATTTTAATTTTTGCTTAATTTTAATTTTACAGCCTCTCCCTTACACATGTTGCACACATAAAGTTAGGCTCCAAAGACTACTAGAGGCTCTGTAAAAGTGTGCTGAACAGCAACAAGCCCTCAATATTTCCTCTAATCAACGAATTTGAGGTTCTCACCCCTTCAACGGACAAGGCCGAGTGCTTCGCCCGAAGATTCTCCACCAACTCGACACTGAACTCGTCTGGAGTATCTGTACCCGACTTCCCAGTCCGAACTGAGACCCAACTGCCTGTCATACACATAACTTCCTCGGTGGTCTCCAAAATAATTTCAAAACTAAGCGAGCAGTGGTGACGGAATACCAAACATTGTCCTAAAGAAATGTGGTGCTGAACTCTCCTCTGTTCTCTCTAAACTCTATAACTATTGCCTCTATGCTTCATGCTTTCCTGCCTGCTGGAAATCCTCCTCTGTGGTTCCTGTATATAAAAATACCGGAGAACCCTCTGACCCAGCTAATTATCGCCCTATCAGCCTCCTACCGATCTTTAGCAAAGTGTTCGAAGCCATCATCAATGCCGAAATGGTACAACAACAGCCCACAGACTCGTCTGTGACAAACAGTATGGTTACCGCTTCTCCAGGTCTACTGCTGATATGGTCACGACCATCACTGAGTATATACACCAGGCTATTGACAAGAACAACAAAGCTCGAACTGTTGCTCTAGATATCTCCAAAGCGTTTGACAGAGTCTGGCATGTTGGCATTCTATGCAAGCTGCTAGGCTACGTTATAACTGGACAACTGCTTGACCTAATCTAGTCATTCCTCTCAGATCGCACAATGAAGGTAGTATTGAACGGACATGCCTCCCAATACTATCACACGAACGCGGTTGGCCCTCAGGGCTCTATTCTAGGACCCATGCTTTTCCTTATCTACATTAACGATCTCCCCGATGTAATAAGATCCCAAGTAAGCACTACGGCTTACTCTCGCCTCGATCAAAAATCTGCAGAGGCTGCCAAAGTAAACCTGGCTGCCGAGCTTGAAAAGGAACTCCAATCCATGGTGAACTGGATTAAGAAATGGCTCGTGAATTTCAATACTTTCAAAACGAAGCTACTGTCTATTAACCACCACAGACAATCGCTCCTACCTCCCCATTAGCATGGATCAGGCTAGTCTCCCTAAAAGTAAAACACTGCCTCTCCTCGAGTTAATTCTCACAACAGACCTCAAGTAGAATGACTATATTGAATCTTTAGCTAAATCTGCAGCTAAGAAGGTCGGTTCTCTGTTCAGGGCCAGGAAGTTTTTCTCGTTTGAAACAAACCTGCATATATACAAATCTACCATCTACCCGTGCATTGAATACTGCTGCCATATCTGATCGGGTGCTCCTGTTATCCACCTAGGGGTCCTTGACAAAATCCAACGGAGAATCTGTAATGTGATGGATGCCGACTTGGCAGCTCGGATTCAGTCACTTTCTCATCGGCGCAATGTGGCTTCCCTGTGTCTCTTCTACAAATACTTTCATGGCTTCTATTCAGATGAACTTAGCTCACTGGTACCCTCCATATATGAATTTACTCAAGTCACAAGATTACCAACTGTGAAGCCAACAACTTGCAAACGCAGATTCTACTCCAACATCTTTTTCTCTTGCACTTCCGTTTAATTACTTTCCCGACAGCTACAATCTTCAAGAATTCAAATGTAAAGTCAACAGTCATCTTCTATCTTACTAACTTTCATCCTCTATCTGTTTGTCTGTCTGTCTGTCAGTCTGTCTGCCTGTCTGTGTGTGTGTGTGTGTGTGTGTGTGTTCTCTCTCTCTCTCTCTCTCTCTCTCTCTCTCTCTCTCATACTCCTTTCTTCATCCACTCCACTCGAACAGGTATTCTTATCCTGCTCCTACCCTCTTCCTGACACCCGCTGTATCCTGTCACTCTTTCTCATAACTTACCTCCTATGTAACCCCCTGCTCATCAGTGGCAGTAAAATGCCTTGCTTGGAGCGACACGATTATAATATATATATATATATATATATATATATATATATATATATATATATATATACGGGGGCGATCTGGATAGAGGTCGTACTCTTCCTTAACTCTCTCACGTGATGGCTCCAAGTTTCCAGCAGGCATATATATATGAAGTGAATAAGTAAAGAATATGTAGGAAAAGTGACTTTTAATCTAAGACGTTTTACTTTAACAAGCGTGTTCAGAGATTTTTCTAAAGACAAATAATTTTATTTTATTTTTAAATCCAAAGAGACGGTATGCTGATTGAGGTTTTGATTTCATTGGTCAGATACCTGTCGCGTCAAATATTTTTAAATGTAGAGAAAAACTTATGTCCCTTTATATATGCGTTCTACGTTTAGTAAAATGCAATAGATGTTTATTTTAAATGGAAGTGTATGTATGAGAAAATAATGCATGTGCCAAGTGTATTTAAACTATAGACGAATTAAGTGTGTTTATATGTTGGTAACGTTAGTATGTGTGTGAATGACAAAACGAAATACATTTCCGTTCAAAATTGTAGTGAAATAATGTATACAAGTAATAAGTGATGGGCGATTTTCTTTTAAAAAAAATAAGTGTATTAGAGAATTACGTATGAATGTGCGTGTTTATGAGTCGGTAAAGTTAATATATGTGTGATACATTTCTATTTTAAATTTTAACCAAATAATGTATAAAAGTATTAAGCGAACATCTTATAAAAAATAAATATTTTTTAAAAAGTTGTTGACGCTTAAAAACTTTCAATAAAATGATATGCATTAAAATGCTAAATATATTATTAAAATATCATAATTAAGTACAATAAGCAATATATATAATTATTAAAACATATATACTATGTTATTTTATATAATTACTATCATAATATTAAATACTTTAGTATTTAATATTATGATATTATATAAAATAATATAGTATATTATCACAATATTACAATTAAGCAATATAAATAACATACAATAATGTATAAAAATGTGAGCAAAAGATAATATATAATAATAATAATAATGATAGGGTGAAAAATATAAAAAATAAATAAATAATAGGAAATAAACATAACTATAATAGATTAATTCTGAAGTAAAATACAATGTAGTGCATATAGAGAAAACAACATTATAATGTTATGAATATATAAAGTATCTTAAATTATTCAATTATACCTACTGATTGACACATTTTGGATTCATGGATTATAGATTTGTAGAAAGATGCAAAAGTGATGTAATGTTTTAAAAGTGTGTTTATAGTTGGTAGTAATGCTATTAATATGTTTTCAAAGTACTTCCGCCTTAATAGGTTTTGTTCTTTTTTAATTAAAAGTTTTAATATATATATATACACACACACACACACACACACACATATATATATATATATATATATATTAAAAAAGGATTAATTCAGTGATGTTGAATGGCCATTTCGATATGAAGATCCCCACGGGGGATAACACATCACCTCAGCAACAGAAAAATACTTTCAGAAACTGGAGAAAAATTAGTCTACTTTTCCTTTTTAAATAGATTTGCAAAGAAATTAAAAAAGAAAATAAAAAGGAAAAATAAAGGAAAAGAAAAAGATAAAACAAAATAAAATCAAATAAACAAGAAAAGAAAAAATTGACATCGTCTGGGTTCGCAAAAGAAGGAAAGAGAATTGTAACTAAAAATTAGCAGACAGCCGTATTAAATCGACGTAAGGTTAAGCAACACAGAAAAAAGGTGGGAGATAAGAGAGATAAAGGAAGGAAGGGAGGGAAAAAGAAAAGAAAAGAAAAAAAATTTTTTTTAAATATTACAGACGCTGGACATATTCAAAAACCTAACTTCCCAAAAACGTTGAAGTATTAGAAAAAGGCCTTTACTTAAAAAGGCATAATTATTTTTAAAGGGAATAAAAAGATATAGGAATTAAAATAAAATTATTTTAAAAAAGATAGGTCATTTGAATTAAACTAAATAAAGACATCGCTAGGTAAAAAAAAAAATTATTTACAATTATACATACATATAGAAGTACATACATACATACATAAATATACACAGACACAATTCTACGATTAAGAATACATACACATATACACACATACATTCAATTTCATACACACTTATATACACATACATGCGTATACACACATATATATATATATGTGTGTGTACACACATATATATATATATATATATATTTATATATACATAAAAATTCACATACACAATATATATGTGTACACACACATGCACACATATACATACACACACACATATATATATATATACATATTACATATGCACCCACACACATACATATAAAAAATATAAAAAATTAATGAATATTATGAAAAAGAGCATTTAAATAGCTAAAAAAAATTTTTTTCCAAAAATACATATATGCACACATACATATATACATATATACATACATATATACAAATATGCACATCCACACACAAACATACACATATACATAAAAATTATAAAAAGAAAAATTAAAAATTAAAACGTAAAACTTAAAAAAATTAAAATTAAAAAAAAAACAATTTAAAAATTAAAATTTAAAATTAAAAATTAAATTTTAAAATCCTCCCTATGACGGCACTTATTAATAAATTCCTTCCTAAGATTCAAAAGTAAGTCCTGATGAGGATACTTCAAAATCAGAATCTTCTCCAATAAACATAGACGACACCTATCACGAAAATTTTTAGGGGTACAAGCTGAGCCTATTAATTTCCAGCTGATTATAGGGTCCTGCCCTTCCTCCTTCATTTCCCAGAATCTACGTGATAGTGCCGTCTGGAATCTTTTATATATATATATTGTTCACCGTGATTAGTCCGAGCAAACTTTTGTTTTAAAAAATTCTATTTTAATTAAAGAAGAAAGCACTTTACTAAGACGAAAGTGTATAGAAAGTGCTTTAATCGCAAGGTAATCTACAGTAAAATTACGTCCAGGATTTCACCTTTCTCATTAGATTTTCACTATCTTAATACTAGGTTATAATTATTAATATTTAAATTTTACTACAGTCAGCATTCAATCTATGCCTGACAATGTGCTCAAAGTTTTATAAAATTGTGAGAAACATAATACATCTCTCTGTTTAATCATTTCACTCTAAACAAACAATAAAGCCACTAAGATACCAGAGGTTACTGAGCGTGAGAGAATATGAGAAAAAACATTATTAAAAAGAGAGAGAACCATAAAAGAACAGAAATTAAGAAGATAAATGATACCTCTTGACAGTGCATCTAAATTTTTGAAGATCAATGTTTGCTGGAAAGCAAAATGTCGAAAGAAAGATCCACAAGCGTGAGAGAAGAAATTGTAGCCGTAACGTCTATGCTAGACGTTACGGCTACATCTAGTTTTATTTCAACTGTAAAATGGTGAGACCTTGCCGCAAATCTCGAACTGCGCTTAAAGTTTAGATAACACAGAGGAAAGTTTATCAGAACAATTACCATGAAAGTATTTATAGAAAAGGCACAGGGAAGCCTTATGATAGCTTTAAATTTATTATAGTTATTACTCTTATTTTCTGATAATGCTGTGTGAAGTCTATATTTACAAAATCAGCACGTTTTTCATATAATTATTTTTAATATATTGTGGGTCGCTGAATTGTAGTACGATTTTCCATTTATGATTAATTAATTTAGTTCTTATTTAATAATCTAACTGGTAGGAATTAATACAGAAATTTAAAAGATTTAAAACTTTATAAATTACTCTAATTAAATTTTTTCAAACAAATGAAAACAATTCTTGTTAAAATTCATAATTCATCGAAAATGTTTTTTCTAATGACAATAGAATCGATAATATATCTTATTCATGAGAACAATTTAAGTTTTTATTGTCATATTTTATTGTATTTTATATTTCATGATTTAGAGCAGATTTTCGTTAACTGTTTAACAAAAAAAAAATCTCCTAGGTTCAAAAATAAATTTCTCAAAATTTCATAAATTTAAAAGTATTTTACCAAAGATTTTCTAAAAATGAAACATTTCTAAAATAATTTAATTAGTTTGTGAATAAGACCTGAAAGTTCTATTAAAATGTGACAATTATTTGATTTTTGCAAGTATTTCCTAATAAATGTGTTTTTATCGCAAAAAGACGCAAAGATTTCCTATGCTAAGTTCTCGAGCCGAGTTCTATTTCCAGTCAAAGTAGAATTTCCTTTGGATAAGTTATGGATACATCTATTCATCTCCCAGCTATGGGTAAATAGCAGGAAAGAGTGGGATCTATAGCCTTGGATGATAACCGGTCTTTTATATAAATCTTATACGTGGAAAAAGTCTATAGATTTCATTCCAAGTAATAAGTAGACGCGAAAAGCAATAAATGAAGAGATAACTAAAAGAAAAATAAGTAAATACATAAATTGTCTATTTAAAATCAAAACAAGAAATATTTGCACAAAATATCTCATTTCTTCTTTTACTTTTATTCTTCCACTCATGTTTCTTTTTTTTCTTTCATTCTTTATCTTCTTTCTTTCTTTCTTTCTTTTCATCTCCTTGCAATTCATTCTCTACTCCGAAATTCTTTTCTTTCTTAATATTCTTCTTTGTTTCTTTCTTTCACGCATTTATTTTTTATTTCAAGCAGGGTATTTTCTATTAATTATAAATAATTTTCTCTATTTTTCTCTTAACTATCTTTTACATTTTCTTCTTTTCTTATTCTTTTATATTTCTTTAACTTTTTAACTTCTGTTTTTTTTTTTTCTCTTTTTCGTTTTTCCATTAAAGTATTTTTCTTCCTTCCATTCTGTTTACCATTTCTTTGCCCATTTTTTTTCTTTCACGTTTCTCTTATAGTTGTTTCTTTGAGCGTATTGATCAGTTAATGGTAACCGATTTTTCTGATACTTGCAGAGAATATTTTTTCTTTATCTCATCAGAATCTCGATCTACACTTCATTGCTTCCGACTTCTGTGATTATCTTTACTTATCCACCAGCCTTTTTTATCAGCCAATCTACGTGCTTTGTTTCCCTGCCAAACAGACCAACACTCCGCCTTGTCTGTCTCGCCAGCCTATCATCCTTCCGTCTGTCTACTAGTTTGTCCCTTAGATCTGCCTGGATTTCTGCTAAACAGAAGTAAAAACTTCATGGGTATCGTAGATTTTACATTGTACTCGACCGGATAGTAATCTATGAAAGGCGATTTTATACTTTACCAAGAGCATGCACCCGAAGATTATGCTACAAACAAAGCAAAACATGATGATCAATATTTTGTAGGGTCTGAAAGATTCTATGCAAAGGAACTTTAATACTTTCTTTAAAACTTACGTCTTAGCTTAACATTTTACAAACTTTAACAAGACAGTGCAAAAGATATTGGGTTATCAGCATCTCATATCACTGAACCATAGCATGCGTTCTTTAAGTAATGGCCTATTGTAACAGCTGAGATAAATACACCTATGAATCTGGCTAATGGGGAATTTTCAGAGCGAGCCGATAGACCATATCCAATCCTCAAATTGAACCAATATATTTTTACTCCCCTTTAAGCACTAAGCAATATTTAACAACTATCCGTATTAAGTTAGCTGTTTGTGTAATCATGACATAGCAAACAAATTCCCTGATACTTATTTATATAGAAACTGCATATTCTGGCGGGGATAAAACAATTGCAATTTAGCGCTGAGTGCATTTAAATTCAATATTATAAACAACGCTTTTATTTTTCCTATCACTACCCACTGTCTTTATTTGTATAACCATTTTCTGAAATTAGAACCTAAATATTTGTACGCACATTGGAAGTAATTTGATGATTAAGCATTTGAGTTTAGTTTTAACAAATTAAATTTTAGATAAAACTTTATAATTTTAATATTTGGAGCGGTAAAAGTACATAGAAGATTATTTGTGATTTAAAGAGATTTCACGCAGCCTGAGAAGTGATATGATTTTACCATACAATTTGCGCCGGCTAGTACGAAATGACCTAGTAACAAAGTCGTCTCTACAAATTCGGTGATTTTTCATGTGCATTCAATGAACCATGTTATAATTTCTGGTAATTTTAAAAATTGCGCGTTCAAAAATTCCCTGCCACGTGACCGTTCAAAAAAAAAAAATACCGTTACGTGAGCGTTCTTAAAAAAACGGTAAACGGTAAAATCAGTTTTTGAAATTCGCCTGAAGATACCAAAACCAGGTCGCATAATAACTCGTTTATGAATAGAAAATATTCAAAAGTTCTACAATATAACTGTATTGAACACTTTTTAATACAAATGTACGCTGGTCTAATTTTATTATGACCAAAAACTAAGCAATTAAACAATCAATCAATATATATATATATATATATATATATATATATATATATATAAGTTCTCTAACTAAAAGTTTATAAAATCATGCTAATGTTAAATGAGAAAAAAAATACAATTTTTATTTCTCTAATTTTTACGGACATTATTTACACACATCGATCTGCTTAATTCTCACGAAGACAAATATTTTGGCAGCAAGCGGTGTTTTTTTTATTTTTTTTCATCGTATCACCCCGAGCAAGGCGGTAACGCCACTGATGTGCAGGGGGCTACGTAATAGTGGAAAGATTGGAAAAGAGAAAGCCGGAAACCACGTCCTAAACAGGGAACAAGGGATAAGCCTCTTAACCTGTTCAATAGACGTGGGTGGAGTGTGAACCGGGCGATTTATAAATGCAGATCCTTTTTTGCTGCGATTTATTTGGAAGAAATCTGATGGTATGGATCATATTTTTATCAAAATGATTCACTATTTACCGTAGTTCTTTCTCTAATTCTTTGCATCTGTTTACCAACGAACACTATTGCTTTCAAACTTCTCGTTGAATCATCACTTCAAATCAGTCGTGCTTACTTTTGTATTCTTTCTATGTTGCATTACGACATTCACTTATTAAGTATAAATTTGCTATTTTTCGCCCGAGGCTATTATATATGTTGTTTTAATGACAATTATAGATATCTGTCGGTAAGTATTATATTTTTCGCTTCATATCCCCTCTGCGCGGCGATGTTCATGTCGTTTCAGTTGCAATTATTTCACTTTTCCTTCTGAAATGCACATAATACTGTTTATCTTTGCATTTTGCATTTTCCTGTTTTTTATACATCCACCTGTTATTTCTATAGCAATTTTAGGTTGTCATATTTATTATTGCATCACTTTTTTGTGTAGTTCGATAGTAAAGTCTATGCAGTCTTCAGTGGCGAGCTGTTTTGCTCCTTTCTCTTATACTTTTACATCTATGTCTGTTTACATCATCGTGGAAGGTATTGTTAACAATGTCTCCGTTCATGATAGATTATTATTACTTCTTTCATTTGAATATTTACTCCTATCTCTGTTGGCTATTATTAGAAGTTGAATGTTAGTAACTTTCGAATATCTAGTACTTTTCTTAGTATCTTCGTTGGCAGCAGTATCGCCTTCATCTGGAAACTCAGTCCTTTCTCGAATTGTTAAATTGTCTTCTCTCAAATCAAGGAGGAAAATGCTCCAATCATCATAAACACAACTTTCCTTAATTTTCAAACATCTTGTCTCCTAGAATATTAAAAAAAAACTTTATCACGTTATCCTTTCCTTGATGATTGCAGTCTCCTGTTTCTTTGTTTGATAAGATGGTCACTCTTAGTGCTAAAATGGTTTTAGTTTTAAGTTTTTGATTGATTTGTTTTTATCAAATTTTTCAGATTATTTAGAATCACAAAATACTTTTAGAATGTAAGAATTTTATGGCGATAATAATGATTTTACTGACAAAGTCCCAATAATTAACCCATAACTGTGGAAATACATAGCGGATTCATATCTTTCCCAAGGGTATTTGCACGTAAGTGAATATAACGAACCCTACTAAAATTAGAACTCAGTTCACTGATTTCTAATTCCAAACCGTTATACAGCCGCACATCCAAGCTTACATGTACCTGACATTCCCAGGCGTTTACCCCTCTAGGGTACAGATCAGATCAATGCTGCTTATCTTCGGTGATCGTACGAGAAGCCGGGTTTCAGCGTAATATCTCCGGAAGCCTTTATCTTTTTAAAACAGACTTATGCTGATGTCATCTGCTTCCATGGCTGTTTATATAGTCTTTTATTTAATTTGCAATGTATGCTAGTCAGTATTTTATCATTTCCGCAATTTAGCTTAATTGAATTATGATGTACTTTATAATAAAGACACATCTGCCGTTTATTTATTTTCATTTAGATACAATTCTTTCTCATGTATTTCTTCTAGGCTGCTACGGTAAGTGATTCCGTTTCACTTTTCAGGTATCCTCTACATGACCATGTTCATGATTATTCTTCTGCGAAGTTTTTTTTTATCTGCCTCTTGAAATTAACGTGGAGCATTTTTTTTCTTTTCATGTTCTTCTACTGCGTTGCTTATTGCTCTTGTTTTTACGTCTTTTTATTTCTGGCTTCACTGATCCCATGTCGTTTTCATATTCTCAATACTCAGACGTATTTTGCAAATCTCATTTTTGCTTTGTGAATACAGTTCGCGATTCTGATGGATCTACTTCCTCCACCTTTTCTGTCAATCGCATCTTTGAAGTGTACGGACTCTGTGCATTGTCATTAACGCCCTTAACGCCCTGTCAGTCAGTGTATTGTTTAGAAATTTTTCTTCAGTATACAAAGCGTTATATGCATATCCCTACTGATAATATATTTCTTAAATTCCTAACGTTTAGTTTCATATCTTTCTTATTCTCCATTTATCTTTGTTCTTTCATTTATAAAAAAAAAATAAAAATATTCTCCGTATTAAATCAACACATGAATTTTTGCTTTTTAATTTCACATTTAAGTTTTAAGTTAAGCATAAATTAAATTATAAAATTATAAAATTAAAAAGCAACAAATAGCATCCCAGCATTAACTACCATGATCCACGCAAGAACCAAAAATTCAAATCCTGGAACGGTCAGTTCATAATATATAAAATTTCAAATCCAATCTATAATTCAACACTTTTTATTGTATTGTCTAAAATGAATTTAATTTCCAGTTATTACCAATTTTAAGGCCATTTTCATTTTTTCAAATTCTTCCATGGAAAAGTACTTAAAGATTATGAATTTTTATTTGTATTTCCCTGTTATGTCTACGGCTCTATCGTGTTGAAGACACCGATCACCGAAGTTAAGCAACATCGAGCCTGGTCAGTACTTAAATGGTGACCATTTGGGAATACCAGGTGCTATAAACGTAATGGTGGACCAAGAATGGTCAACCGGTCCTCCAGGTTTGGGGGGTTGGGTGCTAGCGCTAACAACCCTGCCCCGTAAAAAGCGGTTTGTTACAGCAACAAAATGTTGCTGCACTATGCACCATCTGGGGGTGATGGATAAATGATGATTTCCCTGTTATGATATATTCTCCATCGGCTTTTACGATAAAAATGTTAACTTGCATATCACCCTAATTTTTTTTTTTTCCTTTCTTGTAATTTCAGAGAGATTTGTTTGACAAGATTTTAGAAGATAATTTGCACTCTCCGACTCTCCGTTACTAAAACCTTTTATTCCAATGTGACTGAATTACTAAACGTTCAGATCTTCCTTTTGGTGTATTTATAAATATTTGTTTACATTTTATTGATTGTTTTATAACATATTTTTATTTTGCTCCTGAATGAGCATGCGTGCAAACCTGTCTCTATGAGTTTCATATCTTTGATCATTTAGTTTTAAAGTCTTGATGTCATTTTATCCGGTTTGCATGTAGCATTTCTACCCAAACCCAAGTCAGTGATGTCGCTGCCTTTCACAAAGCCACGAAATAGAAACGAATTAATATTATTTTTCCTCATTGTCAGTATTTTGCTAATTTTCTTTCTTTGTGCTTCTTTCTCTTTTTATTTTTTACGTTGCAGTTTGTTTTGTTTGGTTGATACTTTCTCCCTTATGTCTTTATTCTTCCACTTTTTTATTCGATTATTTCTTTTTAAGGCTTCTAATAGTTTGTGAATAGCAAGTAAAACATTTTTCCGTCAATTTAGATAAAATCTCTTTCTTTGATAGCTGCGTTCTCGAATTTGTTTGCTATTATTTTTTCCGTGATATTATTATTATTATTATTATTATTATTATTATTATTATTATTATTATTATCTCATTTTGATCTTCTTTAGTTTATCATGACTTGGGTATTTTAGTTTTGGAGGATGCGTAATCGTTGATAATTTTAGAGTGGAAATGCTCTTTTGCACACAAACGTTCGGATTAAGATTCTTTTTTTTTTTACTGATTTGTAAGTTTTTATTGCGCAAACCTGTAAAAATTATTTTTTCTTTCCTTGTATATATTCTTTTGCTTCTTTACTTTGGGAGGCGACATACCTGCCGAGAATTTTGGCTGCCTGAAACCTGTTTCTATTTGCATCCAAGTGCCAAATGTTGATTCAACTTAAAGTGTCGCCATTATCATATCCCTTTCACACATATGCACAATCACTCAGACTTGTGTGTGTGTGTGTGTGTGTGTGTGTGTGTGTGTGTGTGTGTGTGTGTGTGTGTGTAAATGCAAGCACGTATGTGATCCTAGGTTAGTTCGTCGCTATTGTGTGTCTGCATCAAACTAGACTGAATTTAATAAATATTTCATAGGTACAAGGAATGCCCGAAAAGTAAAATACACACATTTACTCACCCAATATGATAACTACGTTACGAATAAAACATTCTGCATAGGCTAACTGCACTACTATGCTACGTTATATACGTAGTTGTCATCGAGCTTGAATCACGTGTTCAATCAGTGCACATGTTCAGAATTATTGTAACCGAAGAATATGGTGTCAAGCGACAAAAGTAGCCCTGCACCTCTGCAACAACAGGGTACGAAATCATATTCCTACATAAATGTCGCTTGATAGACAAAACCACAAGATTATCTAAAGAAACTATGTCACAACTACGATAAACAACGATATCCCTGGAGCCACTTTGATGCTATGCTGAGAGATTCAGGTTTTCTTGCAGTATATGTCTTGGTCTCTTTCAACTAACAATTGCTCTCAGCCTGCCTATTGTTTCCATCTATAAATCTGATATGAAGTTCGATATCTACCCCAGAATAGTGTTGCCATTAATTCTTTCACTTGACTACTAAATTTTGTCAAAGATCTTATTACGTTGTGAATCTCTGTTTTATGATAATAGTCATCCTTATTGCTTGCTTACCCACCAAAATAATATTTCTTGTGATAAAAATATGTCGGATTAAAAATAAAATCCATTATTATATATATATATATATTACGGAAAATCCAGAAGATTAACGAAATATTTAATTCATTTGTTTGAACATTATTTTTAATCGATATTCGTATTTTTAATCAAACAGTACATTTATTTCTATCGATCTACTGATTATTTACGATAAATTTTGATCTGATGCGTCTTAAATTACTCGACCACGAATGATTCCACAGTCTAGTCAAAGTCAAATCAAACCTTATGTAACACAATTTTCGATTCTACATAAATAAGCATCTCTGCTCTGAAATGTATCGCAATGTCAAGAAATGCAAACATACAATGTTACGGAAAATCCCGAAGATTAACGAAATGTTTTTAACAACCGACATATTTAATTTATTTGTTTGAAAATTAATTTTAATCGATATTTAAGTAGATATTCTGTTTTTAACCAAACAGTGGTAGAGGGGTTGAAGAATTTACTTGAATTATATGTAAATTTAAACCCCAAAATGAGTCTGGAGGATTCAAATCTGTAAAGATTTTCACAATGTAGTTCGAGTCGCATATAACATTTTCAGCATTACTTGTTACGCTATGAACGCCATGGAATGAGGTAATGGTTTCTGTCCATCTTTTTCTCACTTCTTTCTCTCTCTCTCTCTCTCTCTCTCTCTCTCTCTCTCTCTGTGTGTGTGTGTGTGTGTGTGTGTATCTTTTTTCTGTTTTTGTTTGTACTCAGCTTCGTTCCGCCTGTAAATTTTATATCTTCCATGGATTTGGTAAATTCCAGTGTCATACGTCCATAATATTTTGATTCTATTTTGACTTCATTATTCCTTTACATATTTTTGTCGAAAAGTATAAGCAGGTTACTCTTGGCTATTTTTGTTTTGTCTTTCCATTTCGTAGGTTTTGTTTGGTTGCGAACAAAAAGATTTTTCGCACTTGTCTGCACTTGGTCATTGTTTACGTTGAATAAAACGGGTAAGCGCGAATTAGGAAAATCTATCTCTGCTCGGCATCGAATAAAAATGCTTGTTAACATATTCATTACAAAAGTTCATTTCACAAAAACAATACTTCTTTTACTGTGAAACAGGGAAATACCTATACATATACTTCAATTACTTCTTTAAGTTTGCTTAATTCATTACTGAGTAAATCAGGATGTATAAAACAATGAGAGAGTTAGAAATCTGAACTTCGTAAAGGTTACTATACGTTATGATTTTGACATTCGTGCCGAAAAAAGTTAAAAAAAAAAAACCAATGTATCCAAAGAAAGTTTTTTCCAATGACATCGCTATTATTATTTTAACTACATTCACCTCTCGGCAAAACAAAAAGCAACAATTTTTTTTTTAATCATTTCACCCCGGACAAGGCGTAAATGCCACTGATGTGCTGGGGGCTACATAACTGAAAGAAAATTAATTAGAGGAGGGAGAAGAGGAATACAAACCAATTAGAAAGAAGCAATAGAAAGATGAAAGGTGTGATGACAGTTGCAAGGGGGGAGAGAAAGGGAAGGATATACGGAGTGGGGGAAGGGCTAGAGTCAAATGGTTAGTAGATGAGTATTGACATTGCATTTAAATTTCTGGAGGTTGTAGCCGTCAGGAAAGCAAGAATATGGGAGCGAGTTCCACAGGCGGGAAGTGCGAGAGAAGAAGCTAAATATATAAATATAATAAAACCTAGACATATGAAAGTGAATTTTCACATTTTTTATATTGAGAATTGACGATAAAAATATTAAACACTATTTATTCTTAATTTACAAGAATAATTTTATATTTACAACATTAAAAACCTAATGCGATTAAAATATTTATCATTTACAAATTCATAAAGAAATGAATATGAATTTTTTTATGTATAAATTTTTAAGCACTTGCTACATTATTAAAATATATGAACCAACTATAAAGGAATCCTTATTTGCTAAAGCAGTTACCAGATGTTATCCAACCGTTCCGATAAACAATCTGATAAATAGCGATTATTATTTTATTGTCAGTTCTCAAAAACAAAAAGAATATATAAATTCATTTCTTTAGTTCTTATTACAATTCTAATCATTTTCTTTAACTATAAACATTGCCACTGAATGAAGGGAATTAAATGGAAAAATGGAAAACTCGTCCTTTTGACACTTCGTTTTTTGCGGGCATGAATGTCCAAGTTTGCCATAAATTGCTTAAAAGACAGTACTTAATTTTCCATCAGAAGATGCTAGTTTTTGACGCCAAATGTTTTAATGTCTTCTTAAAGACGTTAGTATGACACAAATTGTTCACTTATATACATTTGATAATTTTTATATTATCAAATATTTTCTTTTATGGATAGGAATGTGTCTAAAGAAACATTTTATGTAAATAAATGTGTTCAAAGGAAAATTTAAGTACATAAATTTTAAGTAAATTATTAATATAATAAAATGTTTTAACTACTTATATTTTATTGAATATTACTTATAATTGTTTTTCTAAAGATTGTCGTTATATTTATATCACTGTAATAATTAAAATAATAGTGTGTATGTATATTCACAGTTTATATTATTGAATGAAAATTAACTTTTTTATCTTTGTTTTATTTATGTATTTGTTTTTTATTAATTTTACTTTTATATTAAAATCTAGCGTGTTTTTTTCTGGCCATCATCAAAATCAGAGAACTTGATATTCAAATTGAAATATCGTCATTATGATTACGCAAGACGACATATTTCAACTGTCGGCGTTCATTTATACTGTCCCTCAGTTTTTACACCAACAGCTACCAGCTGTCGCATGCGCTGTCTTACCTTAATTAGCCTTAATAGACGACATTATCAAGTATTAATCATTTGTGGCTGACTCTTTCATCGTTTTGCAAAGCAAAGATTCTTCTTTGCGTATCATCTGTGCTCAACTCTAAGTAACTCTTCACTATATCTGGTGACAATGCGATTGAATTAATTGATCGAATTAATTAAGTGATAAATAAATAAATAATAATTTCCTCATCATAGTTCTTTATTTTTACTGCGTTTCGATTGTCTATCACGCCGTCTTCCACGATTATCGAATTTTATCCCAGAGAAGTAGACGCGTCCTGGCTCAGGCGCATTGCGTCCGGTTTTTGCATCTTTCTGTTCTTGGGAATGCGACGACAGAAGTCTGCCTTGTAGCAACCACGTCAAGACTCCAGCATAGGACACTGCATCTGACCAGCAAGGTCCAATTCCTCCTCGGCACCGACTAGCTACCATCGCCGATAACGTTTCTGCTCGGCACTGACCAGCTTCCCGGCTACATCTTCAGGCATCACGCACTTCGACCTAACTCACTTGATCGATCTACGTTAACAGATCTGCGCACGACAGCCACAAACTTCCGGCTACACATCGGCTACTTGCGACATGCACATCACGTACACTACAGTTATAAATTTACGGAAGGTTCACCATTGGACCCGACCGGCATCTATGCAACACAACCCTCAGACTTGACCGGCTACAACTTGAAGCCAGAATCTAGAAATTGGTTTTGACCAATAACAACTCAACCCCCTTCACTGGACTCATATGCTAGCCTACTACGAATCTGGCCGGAATTGTGAATAAATTTTATATTTATCTTAAATATCCTCGTTCTGTTGTTCATTTTGTTCATCCTGTCAGATTTCACTTCTTTATTTCAAAAAATTTAGTAGGCCTCTCGGTATCTCAACTGAATTGAGATGCTCAGGCTAAATGGTATCGCGACCCCTCCAGAGGTGTTCACTACACTGTTCTGTAAGTTACTGCTTCAGGTCTAATGTTCCTGTTATTTAGTGTTGATTATTGCTATGACAAATATGTCTGAAACAATCCTGCATATATATAAATATACCATCTGCCGTGCATTGAATACTGCTACCATCTCATCCTTCTCTTACCCACTTCCTGACACTCCTTATAACCTGTCACTCTTTCTCATAACCTTTCTCCTATGTAACCGCTTGCAAAACAGTGGCAGTAAAATGCCTTGCTGAGGCGATATGATTATAAAAAAATATGATAAATTCGTTGCGATTGTAAGTAAGAAATATTATATACTTCGTTTTATTAAGTTTATTTTTGTTAGTGTATTTGTGGATTCTGTAAGCAATGTATATTAATAAATTAAGGAATCTTGAATCTGTCTAGGTTTTAAAATATTTCCAATATTTCGCCATCATCACACTATTAAGGCCTATAAATTCTAAGTGAATTAAATAGAAATCTTTATTTATTCTTTTTTTTGCGCGGAGGAATATGAGTAAAGGTTTATGAGATATTTTTTTCGGTAGACATTTATTCATAGAACATTATCAATGAATATATTGTTTGTTTTAGTTTCATAAATAAATTCTGTTATACGTTCAATGGTTTTTATTTATAAGATAAGGTAATAATTGTTTTTCGGTGTTATATTTATGAAGTATCATCAGTGTAACTGAAGTAAAATACTGTGAAAAGGACCAGTTTCTAGAAATTCTCTGGAAGGATAGCGCTATTAGACAGATGAGAAATGATCCTAGTAGCGAAATAAGTTCTCAATATCAGAGATAGAACGTATCTAAACTTATATAATAAATGAAACTTTGTCTGTGTGTGTGTGTGTGTCCGTTACCTATAGACCCCGAAACGGCTGAACCGATTTTCTACAAAATTTACACAGTTGTACTATAAGCGTCTGTGAGTGTTCTTAGCTAGGTTTTGTGTCGAGGTACCCCTGATAAATATCGAAAATCGATAATCGAAAAAATCGGCTTATAGAAGGAGTGGTCCAATTTTAATCAAATTTCATACACTCATAGACAAAGACATAAGAAAATATATTCAGAAGTTTCAAGGTTGCAGTTCTTACAATAGTGCTGAAAATCGATTATATATATATATAAAGCAAAATGTGTGTGTGTGTGTGTGTGTGTGTGTGTGTGTGTGTGTGTGTGTGTGTGTGTGTGTTTATCTGCCTGTATGTCTGGATTTTTTCGGCCCTTTTATTTTAGTTTTTACTTCGGGTTTGGCCCTAAGTAGGTATAACTGTAGTTCTTAGTCTCAGCCATGATACCATTTACTCAGAGGACTTATTTAGCCTTCAAAATTCAGTTTACGACGAAAAAAGCTTATTCGATATCGATACCAGGAAATCAAAGTTTGACTTATTCATTTTTCTTTCAGTCTACGGTTTCGCTTTAACTGGAAACAACTATTGCTTTTTAGTATTTCGTGCCAATGTCCAAAAAGTCTGTACTCCGGGACCATGGATTAGTTTTAAGTCTTTCATTACACCCGAGCAACGCCGGGCTATACTGCTAGTGTAAATATAAAAGAGTGAACATTGAAGTCAACATTCTGGGGCGACAGACTGCTTCAGGCTAAGCGCAATCATCATCTGTGGCCTGATGATTGCGCTTAGCATGAAACAGTCTGTCGCCCCTGAAGGTTGACTTCAATGTTCACTCTTTTATATATATATATATATATATATATATATATAATGTTTTTTTTTTATTATAATAGAGAGGATATTTCCAGAACAATAAATCAATATCGTCTGATGACGAGGTAATATTTCGAAATAAAAATTTCCGTGTTGCAATGGAAATTAAATTAATTTTAAATAAAAAAACAAATTTGATTATAATTGTATACATGTATATATACATATATATAAAGCAATATGATGTTTAACCGTACTGATGATCTGTGATACAGCAAAACAAGACTGTTTGCGTATATATATATATATATATATATATATCTCATAAATATTTTTCCTTCATTTTTGACGTCAGAGGTACACACGTATATAATATCGCGCATTGATTTTTGGTGTTACTAAAATAGTGCTGCATGTGCTTTTCAATACCCACTTGAAGTTTGCGTTGTTCATGAACATAGAATTCATAATTGTGCTACCGGTGAGGAAAAATATATTTTACTTTTAACTTCTATATTTAATATACTTCTTTTTTTAGTCTCTTTTTCGCAATAGTTAAGGAATATTGGAATATTTTTTCTTGCCTTCGTATCAAAGATAACACCATTTCAAACAGCACAATAGCTTCTGTAATTTATAAGATTCCCAAAAATACATTTTTTGTTTTGTTTTGTTTCCACCCACATCATCCAAATGGATTTTGAAGTTGTGGCTACAAACTAAGCAAAACATATTCACTTATGCCCAGACTCACTCCTTTTCGAAATGTTTTTTCTTTATTTTTCATTTGAAATCACATTTGGCTTCCAGATCCTTAAAAGGATATCATCTTATCCGGATCGTCTACTAACCCTGTTCTTTCCAACCACTTATCTCAAAGTCCCTTGAATTCATTTTCTCCTGAAAGGAATTTGGTAGAGGGCAAACGAAAAAGTTTGCTGATTCTGTTGCTGTTGCTGTATTGGTGAGAATCAGTGACAGAACTGCGCTTGAAATCATCAAGCGAGACGTTTGCTGGTCGATAATGTGCATGCCTATTATCTCTTATCTTTCTTCCTTGCTGCACAACACCTACAGGTGCCGGATATAGCTAATAGTTCACACCTGATTGGCCAAAGCAGCCAGATGACAGCTGAATAGAGAACGATCGATAACCAATCAGTCCATATTCAACACTGGAGCGCCCAAACCACCAAGTTCCGTATATATCCGCACATACACGACCTTTATTAAAATTACCCAGCACATCCTTCTCGGCGCTTATACATCCGGAATGTATTAATCAAATGAAGGGAATCCCATTGACTGCGTGTGCACACACACACACACACACACACACACACACACACACACACACACACACAGAGCAAATGAATCACATAGTCGTACACAAGCATGTACTTACTGTCGTAGTCCTTCATAAAATTATGATTTGTGCTTTTATCTTTATGGGCCAATATTTGAAATGCAAATTCAGTGAAAAAGGGGATTAGCAACATTAAATTTCATGGCGATAATTCTTTATTTTTGACTAGCTCTCATTATTAATGACAAAGTCTACACCAAACATTCCATCTTTTCAAAATACCAACATTTGAACTTTAGGAAAAATATTCTTGAGCTAATGTTTTCTCAGTGTTTGAGTTATTGTCAAAGTGTTTTGCTTGGAAATTCTCTTCCACTTCTCTTCCACCTACACTCTCGATTGATCAGGTGTCTTTTTGCCTGATTGTCCACCTAAAATGGGATATCTACTGAATTATAGGATGTGCGTTGTGGCCCAGTGGATATCGGCTCGGAACGAGAAACCGGGGAGCCGAGTTCGAATTCCGGTTGAATCCATTGTATTCACTTGCGTGCAAATACCCTTGGGAAAGGTATTAATCCGTCTCTTCCTTCCAGTTATGGGTTAAATAACAGGACAGATTGGGTTCTATAGCCTTGGTCGGCAACCAGTCTACCGCAGAAAGCAATGGCAAACTACTGCGGGATAATCTTCTGCCCAGTCAGTCATGTCTCTTTCGAGACATGATCGCCCAAGCGTGTATCACGTATGGCACTTAACTGACTGACTGACTGACTGAATTATATACGCATAACTCCGTCCATGTTTTTCTTCAAACTAGATGCGAACTTGACGATATCTCAGTGCTTATGAACTGACCACTGTTCTCTCCCAACTCTGCAATAATTCCTTATTGCTTTTTGATTTCCGGCTTGTTGGAAATCCTTTTCTGTATTTGTCTATACTTTTGAGATGAGGTAATAATTGTTTATTTACATTGTATTTACATTGTTCAGACTATTGTCCTCATCTTTACTGCCATGTTTACGACGTTTTTTTAATCATATCACCCCGAGCAAGGCGGTAACGCCACTGATGTACTGGGGGCTACATAAGAGTGAGAAGATTTGAAAAGAGAAAACCGGAAACCGCATCCTAAACAGGAAACAAGGGATGAGCCTCTTCATCTGTTCAAAAGACGTGGGTGGAGTGTGAACTGGGCGACAGTTTAGTCTATCTACTCCAATTGGAAAAAAAAGTGAGAAGATTGGAAAGAGAAAACCGGAAACCGCATCCTAAACAGGAAACAAGGGATAAAATAAATTGTGAAAATTATTTATTTAGAAAATATAAGACAAATTCATGGTTATTTAAAAACTGAAAGGGTATTTGTAGAAGGGGTAGGTAGCAAATACACTAGTAGGTGTGTCAATATTGTTCAATCAAAAAGAGAATTAGGTAACCATGTAATTGAAGATTTGAGTCATGAAAGGAAGCAGAATTTTCTGACGTCAAGGCATGTCACTTTATAATTTTGTTTGGTTAAGATACTTAGTAGAACCATAAACTATTTAATAGGGTAGACAATAATTTTTAACAGCAGGTTGTTTTTTAATTTGATTTTGTACACCTCATGAGTAAAGGTGCTGGAATGTTTAGAATTAGAATCAGAATTAAATTCTGTCCATTCACTTTGTTAAATATATATACATATGTACATACACACATACAAGAGTTTTATTATAATAGAGAGGACTGTTATGAAAAGTTCCAGTCATTTTATTTATTAAATTTTTGTAGAGAAAATCATTAACATAAAAACATTGCAATATGAACTCTGGTAAAAAAAATGGTTACTGAACATTAGGTTTGTAAGTCCCCAAAATTCTGTTGCTCTTGTTTTTAAAGACACATGGCCTAGTGAATATAGATATTGGTTAGTTTCTGTGACTTGACCCAAAGAGTTATAAGTACAATACCAGGCTACAGCAGTGGTTAACAACTAACTTATAGAGTTAGAGGGAGATGACTCATGACAACCAAAAGAGGTTCTACACAAGGAATGAAGATGATATACCCCAGTGATTGTAAAAAAACAAAAAACAAAAGGGTTCAGTTCGAAGTTCCTGAAGAAGGCCAGAGCATACAACAGTCAAAACGTCGTACAAATGGCAACAAAGATGAAGACACTAGCCTGAATAATGCAAGAAAGATAGACAAATATTAAATTTTTATTATGAATTATATAATAACTTTTATTATTTTATTCAATTATAATCCCCTAAAGAATATATAAAAAGAAATTGCTACGATGTGTCACAGTGGAACGACATTTGGGAATATTTTATGAACCTGAAAAGGGTTGTTCTTGTTTTTCTGACTTCTCCTTCAATCATCCTCATTGCTGAGCTGGTTGTCCAGATACAGGTCCTGCATAACATAGTCAGCGCCAATTTCGTATTTACTCAATTGACCGTAGCCAACTTTATCACCGAGAAAGGAAATACTATAAAATGGATTTTCAAAACTCATGATGTGGCCCGTATAAACACGGTTAACACCATCAACTGTCCAAATATGTCTGATGGTATAGCCAACTATGTTACCATTGAGTATTTTGTGCAGGCCTTCTGCTTTGTCTGGATATTTAATAAGCAAAGAAGAAATTGATAGATCTCTCAAGTTGTTTAGATTTTTCTGGATCGTGGCTCTTTCTTTTCTTCTTGCTTGCAACCTTTTGCCTTGATTCTTTTATCAATTTTTTCAACTTCTTGATGCAGCTTCTTCTTCTTATCTATCTTCTCTCTGCTGAACTTCAATGACAACTCTAAGTAATGCTTGAACTGCTCAACATTCAGATCATCGATGAATTTCCTTATTTCATTCCGCTTGGCCTTGATGACCTCACTTATGCTAGATACATAAGCATTAGGCGCAAGCTTCTTTCTTTCACAAAATTCACCGATGATGCTTTCAGCTAGCATAGTGTGCTGCCTCACCGATTTTGTACACTCCAGCCTTCTTCAGGTGCTAGGATTTCGAACCGAACCCTTTGATCGTAATAAAGGGTTCGGTTCAAAATTCCTAGCACCCGAAGAATTTTGTTCATACTAAATCTCAATAAAATACTATATAAAATTCCCTATTTTTTATCCATAATTTTGAATGAAAATTAAAGTTGATGTTAAAAGTTACCGCCAAACATTATTGATTTATTTTAAGATGGATTGATATATCGTACCACGTCTCTAGTTTACAGTATTTACATTATTCGGACTATTGTCCTCATCTTTGTTGCCATTTGTAGGACGTTTAGGCCATTGTACGCTCCGGCCTTCTGCTAGGAATTTCGAATCGAACCCTTTATAACAATCACTGGCGTATATGAAATCCATTCCATGTGACTCTTTTGGTCGCCATGTGTTATCTCCCTCTAACCCTGTAAGTTACTTGGTTACTTGCTGTAGCCTGGTATTGAACTCACAACTCTTTGGGACAAGTCACAGGAACTAACCAATGTGTATATCTACTGGGCCATGTCTTCTTAACTTATGACTACAAAATGAGGTAGCGAATATCATCATGTGATATCATATTTCCAAGAGAGAGGTGTACGCGAGAAATAAGGTGTAGTTAAACGTAAGAAAACGGTAACCACCTCCTAGTGATTTTTTGCTTATCACCAACACATTATTTCAATAAACAAAAAACCATATCAAACACTATGTGAATGCACTCTCAGTCCAAAAACGGGCATCTCATTGAGTAGATCGTTATTCGCCAAAAAGATATATAAAAACTTGCATTACACCAGTGTAATTCTTAGAGAAGGATGCTACACCATCTTATAGGTTATAAACCCAATCTCCACCTAGATTCAAAACCGCAAAAGGAACAGAGCAATCGGATAACCCTCACAGTTGGCTTCCTTTTTAACAAGAAGATCAAAACAGAGGTATTCGACACTGTCAACAAATAGAGTTTTTGAGTGAATTAAACCTGATTGTCCACCCAACTTTCTACGATTTTTTTCAACTGCATGAAACGCAGCCCGATTGTCATAGTGAACAAAGAACTCTAAAGTACTTTCACTATCGTACGAGGCCTAAAATAATAATTTCATATTTAAATCAGCCCTCTAAAAGATGAATGACGACAATGTGCATATCCGCACACATGATTTTATTTAACTTAAAACGGCTCTAATTATCCATTGAGACGAGAGTACAGATAGGAAATCACAGACGACAATTCTACTCACCTGCAGTCAACTGTACAGAAATTATCTTCTTGCTTTTTAAAGAAAAGAGAAATCAGTTTGAACAAAAATGTAATTCTCCACCAACCTGCATCCCACCTGTACACTTACTGTACCTATTCTTATCTACCTGGGGTGTGTCATTTCTGGTGATACCGGACTACAACCAAAATATGCACATACATCGAAAATTATACAGTGAATATTTCGAATCAAATTTAGTCATTAAAAACATCTCAAGCTGTAGAGACTAACGTACCCTCATAAATATAATGTAAAATTTTATGCAATATTTTTTAATATTATATATTACTGAGTGCTAAAAAATCAAGGTAGTTGAAGTTCGTTATAAAATCTCAGAATCTAGAATAATAAACCCACAGGAGTTTATACTAGAGAACATCTCTTTTTTTTCTTTTACATTTTCTGGCTCAACAAAAAAGTAATTTTTTTGACATGATAGTCTTAAGAATGAAATATAATAGAATACGCAAGGAAGAAAATCATAGCAATATTCAGGACATCTTTCCACATTTTAACTTCAATGTAATGCGCTTAATGTTATTCTCCCTGTTTGGAGGAAATCTTTATTCAAATTCGTATTACCAGAAATGCTTACACCAAGCAATTGGCTTGTTAAATTGGAAGAGAAAAGTATTTTTTTCTGTCCAAATATATTAACCGTTAATTTTACTATCTATGAAAACGTCAATCTTATTGTTGCTAAAGAAGCACATATAAAGCTAAGAAACAAATTTCTTCCCCATCCGGCATATTCTACACATCTGTCACTTTCGAACTTGTTTCTCTCTCACTTCTTGTTGACTCCTCCTGATACTGAAAAGTTCCTTGAAGACTTTAGTGAATCATTTTTTGTTTTTACGATGAAAGAAACAATTTGCAGAATTGACTGACTAACTGCCATGAAATTGATTATTATAATATTTTTAGAGTAGTGGGTATTTGACATCGAATTGGTTAAGAAAATGTTAAAAGATTGATAAATTTGCTTTGTCAGAAAAAAGAACAAACAAATTTGTCGTGTCTCACTGGATATTTAACACATTTCTCTAACTAAATCCAGATTTTTCTTTTTCTATCAATCTTTTTACTGTCGCTATATGTTATTTCGCACCCTAATGTTCATGACATTTAGGCAGGACATCGTGTAATATATAGTGCGAGAGATTGTTTTGTTCTTTTAAAAAATAAGATGCATCTGGAAAAAATCGACATGAAGCTGGGAAAAGGACGGTGGATGATTCTGTGCATGTTATCGTTATCAGTTTTTATCAGTCTTTATCATTTGCCAAGAGAAAATTTATTTGCGAAAACGATTATTGCCAAAATGATCGAAATCTCAGATCTCAACTGCTAATGACTGACAGCATAACACTGTGTGTTTGTGCGTGTGTGTGTGTGTATTGAATTCTCACCATTCTCTCTTAGAAGTAGCGTGCTTCCTATCTCCTCTATTCAAAAAATGTTTTGACATGTGGCCGCCATAAATTGCGACCTTTTGCTTTTGATGTCCTTCCTCAAAGCGGTCGTTAAATTTCAGTCAGACCTTCTGGAGACCTCAACCCGGATACTAAAACTATTTTTATCGATCAAAACGGATATTAGCCAACATCCGGGAAGCTAGATATCAATCTTTGTCTTCAAAACTGATTGTCAGTTCTAATTAGCATTTAACTAAAAATTACTCATACTTTCTATTCTTTCAATTGTTTTTATTTAATTTTTCATCGTTGCACACATCATAACAAAACATAAGGAGAAGGCTATCAACCTATTGTTCTTTTCACAGAAATCTTGCTTTAATTGGTGCCAGTCTCGCAATTTATTGATAAAATCTTTCTGACCGCTTCACAAATGTGGATTTACCCAAAAAAATAACTACTTAGAACATACGAGAATAATCGTACTTTATAGTAAGTTCGTGTATCACTCGATAAATTTGACCTAGTGCCAAATTTAGTTGTAGACAATGACTATCTGCTTCAAAGAAAAGTTGTTACGATAAGTATTATAGTGACATGAGCTATTGCCAGTGAAAGAGGTTCTTATTAGAAACTTATGCTGTGTTCGCTTCCTTCAACAAATATCGATCTTTAATTACATTTTGTTACTTGGCTTATTAAAAAAGAGTTTGATATTTTTGCTCAATAAAACAAAACTCTGCAACTTTATTCCAATAACACAAGCACAAAGAAAATTCAGCTATGAGAAATAAAATTGCAAACATATTTAATTAAATAGTCCAAAATAAATAATATGTACTTACACAATTAGTGTATGTATCACACTTTTTAATAAGACATTAACAAAAGACCACATAATTTAATATTATGCAGTATGCGAGGATTTTAAGAGTGAAATTTCTCTTCGCTTTCAACGAGCTGGTGGTTAGGATACCCATACATATTTCTAACGTTGCTACAAAACCGTTCCGTGTTATCTTAACTCTCCTAATTTGAAGGATCTAGTCTAATATGTTTCTTGTCGTAAGAAAGACGAACTAGCAGCGCTACACGCCCCTCATTCGAGTATGCAGTAGCTTCTGAGGCCATATCATAAGTATTTGAATAGTTCATTCATACAATTTTTATATAATTTATGTACTGAAAAGAAAAAATATATAAGATAACATGAAAAATTGTATAAAAATTTAAATTTCACCACATTAAATTAAAATTTCAATATGCACCTGATGATTGTGGAACGCATGAAACTCCGAGTTGTGCCAGCGACGTAGGATATTAACTAATTTATAAATAAATCTATTTATAAATATATATATTTAATAGTTCTGTCTTTACTACATTGAACAGTGTTTTATTAACACATGACTAATATCTGGATACATGTTTGTATTTCATATGGATATTTATTAATTCACACACACACACACACACACACACACATGCATACACACACACACACACACATGCATACACACACACACACACACACACACACACACACACACACATATATATATATATATATATATATATATATATATCACTTTTAAATCTGGCCATAACACATTACATTGCATTTGAATGCATGGTTCTGTTGTCATTTCACGCTATCACGCGGTGTGACGTCATAGAACCGCATTGCAAATTTGCTAACTGCGTTTGTTATTTTTGGTAACTATTGCCGTTGCCTAGCGGAGTTTTATGTCAACACAAAATAAAATCGTCGGTGATGGTGGATGTTATTGTGTTACCGTCTTAATAAGCTCTCTGAAGATGGCTCATGTGAGCCGAAAGCTTAGAACCAAATTAATAAAAAATTTTCCAAATGTTGGAGAATTTTTGTCTTTATTTTCAACTGGAATTAAAGCCAAAACGACGTTTAGAACGGCTTATGATTAAACATAATAGACATTCATTGTCTCTTATATTTAACAGTATATGTTTAAAAAGTTATTTGCAGCCTCGACACACCAAATGTATATGTATATATATATAAATATATCCATATCAGTAAATTCAGAAAATATTCAGGGGGAATAGCTATTTCAACATGTCAGTTTAATCAAAGAACGGGGAAAAATTTTTATTACAGAAGCAGGGAATAGTACAGAAAGGAGTGGGGAATGTTAGTTACTGTAGGGTTAATCCCTTAATCCTTTTTCTCCTACCTACCACTACAAACTTTATAGTCAATCTACATGCTCCCCACTACCAAAAGGGAATTGACTACTATGATTCCCATGGATTAACCATACAGTAACCAACGTTCCTTTACTATTATCTGCTTCCGGCATAAGTATTTGTCCCCATTCTTTGATTAAACGGGGTTGACAATGCATGTCTTGAACTGACAAGTTAAAAAAAAACTATTCCCCCACCAAATATTATCTGAATTTACAGATAAGTAAATAAATATCTGCTCTGTAAATTAAATTTAATTTACATAGAGCTGTCTGTTGAATCAGTTTTAATATTTAAACGATATTGCTAGGATCCTCTCTGATTATTTACAACGCATAGATAGATAAATAGATAGATAGATAGATAGATAGATAGATAGATAGTAATTTTGTTACCAATGGTTTATCTCTACACAAAACTACAAAAAACGTTCATTTGTCATAACAATATTGTACTTCTTCAGGTGATATTTTAAAAGCAAATGATAAAATGGTTTATTCTACAAAAAATAAGCTGAAATTGATGGTTATTCAGAAAATTAAGGAAGGGTGGTTGGAGGAAGTTAAATAATATGATTGTGGACATATATATATATATATATATATATATATACTGTACATCACGTTCTTTGATATTAGTAAAAACGTTTTGGGAGTATTCTGAAAGTACCCCTGCAGGATATTACTACCAATTCTATAAACCACATCTTATAAATAATTCTACTTCTATACAACCAACGCAGTTTAGAATATAAACACAAAAATATATTAAGAATAAACCACCCGAAAATGGTTAAGGAATTAACTAAAAGTGACCGGGTTAAGAATCACTATCTACATTATATTTCTTCTTCTTCGTGTGCATTGTCTCTTCAGGACGTAGGCGATTATGAACTTTCTCTTGGCTCTGTTTCTTGTCACTCTCAAAACTCTTCCTCTCCCAAACCCCGCTCTACCATCCTTTTACTCAGGCCTATCAAGTAGGTCTCGTGCTGCTTTCCCCTGTGTTTCTTACTCTCTATCCGTCCTGTGAGTATTAAATTCTGCATGCCCTCCTTCCTCATTACATGTCCCAGAAACTTCATCTGTCTCTGTCTGATGTTAAGTATGAGTTTTCTCTTCGTTTTAGTCCTCTCCAACAAGCCGTCGTTAGTCACGTGCTCAGTCCATGCTTGTCCTCGGTATCCTTCTGTAAAACCACATTCGTGCTGCCCGAGGCCTTTCATTCATCCATCAGAAGATCGTCCAACATTTACTGCCATACAGAAGAACAGACATCACATAGCAATCCAGCACTCTCTTCTTCGTTTCCAATGAGATTTTCCTGTCTCTCAGTACTCTGGTTAGCTTTGAAATACGTTCTTGGCCATGCCAATGGGTCTTTGGATCTCAACATCGCACTTTCCATCCTTTGTCAGCACGTTTACCAATCATTCAAATTGTAGTTGGCATTTTGGGGTTTTCTTTTTGCTGATGAACATATATTCAGTTTTCTTGAAGTTTATGCTTAAACTTTTCTTCTCTCTTTCTCTTGCTACCTTCTGTAGGAGGTCCTGCATTCTCTTTTCCGTGTCTGCTATCAGCCTGGCAATGGTTTTATTTCTCTCAGAATTGTTTCGCTGTATAAAATAGATCCGGTGAGAAAACACATCCTTGTCTTGCGCCCCTCTCTATTTTTGTATACCTGCTGAATTCACTTCCTATCTGTACGCAAGCGGTTTGCTGCCAATATAGGTCCTTGATTATCCTAACGTCTTTTCCGAAAATGTTGAGGTTGTTGAGCATCTCTATCAAGTCTTTGTGATGTACTTTCTCAAATGCCTTTGCGTAGTCTATAAAGCAAAGATAAAGATCCTTCTGCATTTCCATTGCTCTTTCAGATAAAATTCTGAGCATACCTATCGCACATCTTATTCCGGTATATTTAATAAAGCCATCCTGTTCTTGTCCTATCTGCTGAGCAGAGCGCTCAGCAGATAGGACAAGAATCCGGATGATGAGTTTTGTTATGTGGATCATCAAACTGATTGTTCGGTGGAGTTCACATTCATTTGCACCTGGCTTCTTAGATAGTGGTATGAAAACTGATCTGCTTAGGTCCTCCAGTATATTTCCGCTGTGGTGAATTTCGTTTATTATTTCTGTGAGCCTGTCTATGCGAAAGCCTTCTAAGGGCATGTGCATCTGTATTACAATTCCATCGGGTCCTGTTGCTTTATTTCTGTTCAATTTGGCCATTGCCGAATCTGTAAGAAAACTAGAAAGACAATAAAAGACCTATAAAAGTTATACATTCAATAAAAATGTATAAAAGAAAGATTGTAATCCAAAGACAGAATTTATGAATGCATTTTACATATAGAACTTTCGAATTATAAAAAAAATATATAACGTAATATTATGCATTATTATACAAGCGGCATTCAAATTCGAATATAAATTAACAATCATCATATCTGTGATTCCACACATATATAGATATATGAGTGTGTGTGTGTGTGCAAATATATATATATATATATATATATATATATATTAATAAATTATAACATTGATATGTTATAATATCACTACAAAAGTAGCTATTTTGTTTCGACACTTTTTGTGTCTTATCAAGTGATGTGGTTATTTCAAAATGAATGGCTTTAAAAGGTTAAGAACAAGCAAGACCTCTTTCATCAGGGAGGCATTATTATTATATCCATACTTGGATATATATATATATATATATATATATATATATATATATATATATATATATTAAACACATTGTATTACACGATAGAGACAACTTAGTCTTGCAGATTTTCTTTTGTATTTTCTCATATTTTTAATGAGGCTTTTCTATTTCAAAATTATATTCATACAAATATTGCCCACATGTTAACCGAGTACTTTCGAGCATCATCGTTCATCATCAGGATCAAATTTTACAGTTTTACACTCTTTTATATCAATAATTGTCTTGCAGTGGAAACGTGTTACTACATTTTGAAGAACTGAATAAACGTCAAGAATTTTTTAAAAATTCAAAGGAAGTGATAATGTGATCACGTGCAAACATAATGTGATCACGTAGAGGCGTGAATTATCTGATTACGTGGAATATTTAGAGTCGCAAAAAATGTGTTTAAAAGAAAAGATGATGCCAAAATACACGCACTTCATATATATATATATATATATATATATATATATATATATATAGTGCATCAAGACAGCAGATAATTTTGTAAACATTATCTGCTGTAAATTGATAACTGACAAGTTATGTTTAATCTCATGAGCCGTTCTAAACATCGTATATTGGCTTTGATTTCAGGTGAAAACTTAGAAGTAGCATAAAAAATATTCAAACGTTGGACAATGTTTGTCTTTATTTTCATGTGAAATTAGATCCAAAATACGATGTTTAGAACGGCTCCTGATTAAACCTAATAGACATTCATTGTGTATTTCATTTAACAATATATATATATATATATATATATATATATATATATAGGAAGTAATTACGTTTGACCCGAAAGGCTATAAAAACAAACGTAAGTTACATTTATTTAAATATTTTATATTAAAATTGTACTCACCTTTATTTGAAACAACCATAGTCCAATGGGAAGGCCATGATCGATTTCACATTTAAAGAAATATGTGTTTTTAAGTATCTAAAAAAAATCTGTTTTTATCATGAAAAAAATACATGAATATTTTCAACTTCTTGTAGTCTCTAAATGCTCTTATACTTGTGAAATATACTAAATATGAAATTTTGTAGGTGCTAAATCTGATAAGTATGTAAGATATGGAAGAAGCGTCCATCCTAATGACGTTATTTTGGTTTGGTTTGTTTTGCAGTGTGCTATTCTCTGGCATTGTCATACTGTAGAATAGCACGTTTTCTTTTACCAAAGAAGGACACTTTCGACTTAATGCCTCATTTACCTGATCAATAAACTTTTAAAATGACAATCCTTCCATTTTCTGTAGAAGCACCCCTTGTTTCTGATTTTGTAGTAACAATTGCTTTCACTTACTAAAAACACTCAAATCTGCGTAGCACACATACAATTCTGGCTTCGAATTGGATTTCTACATTTTGTCTCAGAAACCCATTAAAACAGGCTCCGAGTTCCACTTGCTAAATTCTGTTGTTTGATTGGACCGTGAATGGACGTGTCATGTTCTTGCATACGTCGCACAGCTAGATCGCTAACACGACAAATTTCTTCTTTCTTCACGCATATATGTGAAAATATTAATCAACGAATGAGAACCTTGTAAAACATACCCAGAAACAAAACCTGAGAAATCTAACAAGCCTACGTGAAATTTGATTTTGCTATATAAATCGCCTAGAAAATTAATTTCACCGGAAGGACTAACAGGCTGCTAATGCGGCTGGTCAATCAACAACACTCCTGCCTTACCTTCTCACCCACTGTCACGCCAAGTCCTTTCCCCTCTTCCTCACACATTATCGGCAAGGAAGAAAAAAGTACAACGTTACGATTACTACTACGGAAGGCAAAGAGAACATCACAGAACTATCTACTGCCCACTTCACTCTTTTTTCTTCCCTTTTCCTCTTCTCTCAACATTCCGTCCCCTTCTCTATAAATACAACCGCATTGAAAAACCACACATATCCTGGTGAACATTACATACAAGTACAAACGGCCAGCCTAAAATAAATTTATGCCAACATCAGACGCTAACCGGATAAGAATTAAGGACAACGAAATTCGTAAACCACTCTTCTGTATTTATCCAATAAACGAGATAAATTTACATCTTATTGCAACCATACGCTTGTTCATAACAGGGAAACAGGCAAAACCCATTTTCAGCCCTTGTAACAATGCAAGACAAAATTGAAAGGTTGGGATCCCTACTACTACTACAGCTGATGGAGTGTTCGTTCTCACGCGAAAACTCATGTATCATCTAAATTCCCTTTTAGCAAGTCTTCCTAATTGGCTTGAAATGTTTATAAACGGTTGAAAATAACAATGGGTCAAGTTTCTACATCAAATCACTGGTGGATTGATGTCGATCTAAATTCTTTAGTCTCTTTAGATTTTGGTCGTCTTCGAAAGTGTGGTTGGTAGATAATACCAATATAATATACAACACTCGCTTCAATGAAAGACTCACAAAAATTTAAAAGCTATTTTTATTCAGAAGAAACAACCGCCATTAAATTAAATGTATTTTTCCCAAATGATCTTGAAGTGTGTAAAACAAGCGAGATTGGCTCAATTTACACCTAAATGTAGAAGATATATATCCAGCACGTCATTGTTCTTTAATTTCTATGGTATAGGAAAGAAACATCAGCTGGTGATGACTTCATAATTGAATACGTTCATGTGGCATGAAATGGGTCAGCAAATCAATATAAACACGTTTGCACTACTTCATGACCATATAACACCTATTTCTGGACACCACGAATCCCAACAACGTGGCTTATTCCAGCAGAATTAGCCAGGAGCATTTTAGAAGACTTCCAAAGAACAGTACAGCTACCCACCAATTTCGCCCGACATGAATTTAATCTAGCAACATCTCGGTCTCACTACATTGTCGCTTTTCTAAGGCGATATATTTGTTCTTTTGTTGAAAAAACACCTACTTTTTAATTTAATTCCACTCTTGTATTTGTAATTATGGTCACAATCAACAGTGACATCTTTATAAGTGAAATATAACACAACGATCTTTATGTCAAAATACTTTATTTACTAATTTAATGCCATTATCTGGCGGTCATCGCATCATCAATTAAACAGAATTTCTTTTCACGATTATCCGAAAACTATGACCTGGGCCATAAATAAATTGAGATCAATCTAAGCAAGTAAATGTTTTATTCAAATTGAACTGAATGTTCAACGATTGGTATTTCGTGCGATGTTTTGGCATCTTTCAAAGGGTCTCACGTTTATATTGCTTTCCAAAGTTTCACGAATTCGTCTGGCTCATTATCACCACTTGAGTTATTATTGGGTGGATAAGTTATTTCTGTCAGCATTGTTCTTATTTGTATCTTCACTCCAATTAACCTCAGGGATTATCACTTTCCCTTAGCTTTTTAGAGTGTAAAAATATGAAAAGCACGGTTTGATATTTTTACCGATATAAGGGAGACGACTGTATTCTACGCCTCGTTACGAGTTGTCGTTCGAGGAAACAAGTTGGCAACGAAGGCTGTCTTCCTTGTTATTTTATCTGTAGCTGGAGGAGGGATAGAAAAGATTTATTCATGAATTTCATAAGAATATTAGGGAACCACTGGAACTGAAACTCGACTCACCAGTTCCAGATTCAAGCTTTTACTACACATTCGACTAGATAATCATGAATGCTATGCATTTGACAAAACAATGAACGAAACATAAGAATCAATTCACGTACGTCATTCCCAGCACTTCGCTCTCCATAATTCTCTAATTGGCAGGACAGAGTTCAGATGTGTGGGGACGAGCCTGGGTAGCGTTATGGCCAGGTGATTTCTGTCACCTTTCTGATAGAACAATCCTATTGGACGTTGGCACCAAAAGCCACAGGATTACACCAAAACAAGTCTTGCTCATAGCTCCCCGTCGCATACGTCCAACGCCACTTATGGTACATGCAATTCGCATTCGGCAGTTATCTCCCTTGCAACGAGAAGACGCTTGACGAACTGTCAGCTTTGATCGAGGCTGCTTGCGTTCACGAGAAATAATCTCAATAAAAGGTCATCAGATGAAGCCATTTTGTTCAATTGACTTTGTCATTCTTGTCTAAAACGGATCTTCTTCGTGGATGTCGTCCGCAGTTGAACAGGTCGTGTTAACCTGGAGATTTTTAAACCGAGCAGAAAAACGCTAAAGATTATTCTGTTTATTTCAGCCCCGGTGACGCTTTCACTTTCAGTTAGTCGTAAAGTGTAATATGGGGGTCAAAAATACATCCAGTCCCAAACACCACCTTCCTCTAGCACTCAAAAGCCATTTCTAATGTCAGCAACATACCTAACATATTTTTGCAAAAGCCATATTAAAACCATCATGGTGTCAAGTTTCGTATCAGATAGAGACATTGATAAATATCCACATAAAAATCTATTGGTCATCTGTTAACTTTTGCAACAATATAAACAACCCCTAATGAAGGATAGCTAGATATTTCCACTAGTAGTTGATATTCAGATAACATATCAAATGCTCATTTTCAAGGTATCTAGATGCTTTTTTTTAAATACTTGCTCAATACTATCTTCTTTCCCACTCCCATATTGCTCTATGCCAGAATAAGCTAAACTCAGTAAATGTCACTTGATCCAAAATGGGATGCAAGGACATGTTTTATTGTTTTCTTGTGCAATAAATTATTTAGATTCGGTCAGATTGTAATCACCGTTCAGATGAGACACAAAGAAAACACAAGAAAAACATGCCCACACTTGCATCAAATTAAATAATAACATTCTTACTTCAACTTCTTATCTTTATCAACTTCGCCGCTTTTATATCTTTTCAAAATTCATGAATCTAATACTTCCTGTGCTCTTTATATTATCATTAGTGAACAGAGATGATTGATAATAAAACTGATACGGAAATTGATCAACATTCTAATACAAAACTCAATCACTATAAATAATTAATTATTTCTATTTACTACATTATTATGTCATTTTTCATCATATTTCGATTTCTGCTTTGGTCTCACTACCAACCAAGTCTGCGGGGAGACCTAAGGCAGGTAGTGGCGTGTTGTTATGACTCCATTTCATGTTTTTCTATCTTCCCTATCATCCCCAGCATTACATAGATAACGTTTTCCTTAGTGTGTGGGCTGTACTTAATAGGACAATTTTTTGTATATCTCTTAAGCTGGGGTTTCCAGGGATTCTTTCAATGTGTTGTTTTGTTCCATTTTTTATCATTCCAAGTGCACCTACTATCACTGGCACAACTCTTGTTTTCAATTTCCACATTTTTTCTATTTCAATTTCCAGGTCTTTATATTTTGACAGTTTTTCAAATTCCTTGATTGCTATGTTACAATCCGCTGGACAAGCCATATCAATTAATAAACAAGTTTTCTCCTTCTGGTTTTTAACAATAATGTCTGGCATTGGATTTATTGGCACGTACTGGATATTGGCCATGCAGAGGTTTGTCTTGCCAGCGCTGTTTCATCTTTTCAAGAGCTTTATCTTTGGCTTTCATTTTCATATTTCTTTGCCGCAATAGTTGGTTCTTGGCTACTGTTTTGCTTTTCTACAGAATCTACTAACTGTAAATATTGTTTGTATTTACTGCCTTCTTTTATTATTGAATATTTTTTCTTTCTTTCTTCATGTTGCCTTACTAATTGTATCATCCAATCCTTTGTTGTTTCTATGTATGTTAGTAAGCCAATAGTTGTTGTCTTGTATGACAATTCCAGCTGAATAAGACCCCTTCCACCTTCTTTACGGGGTATGTATAGACGGTCTACATCAGCCTTTGGATGATGCATCTTATGCTTAGAAAGAAGCTTTCTTGTTTTAGCATCCATTCGCCTGATGTCGTTTAGAGTCCAGTTTAAGATGTGAAGCTATATTGGACAACTGGGATTGCAAGGCTATTAATGGCCATAACTCTATTCTGTGAGTTTAATTCAGTTTTTAATATCATTCGTATCCTTCTATAGTACTCTTTACGCACTATTTCTTTCATTTTTTTATGGTGAATGTTTTCGCTCTCATTTACACCTAGGTATTTATAAGCTTCTTCTGGTTTCAATTCTTTTATTGTTACAGCAGGGTCTAGGCTAATTGAGGATGTTTCTTGTATTGATCCACGTAAAACTGTAGCTTTAGCACATTTATTCAAATTAAATTTATTATTATTATTATTATTATTATTATTATTATTATTATGTTGTCATTTTTCATCATATTTCGATTTCTGCTATGGTCGCACTACCTACCAAGTCTGCGGGAAGACTAAAGGCAGGTCGTGGTGTGTTGTTATGACTCCATTTCATGGTTTTTTTTATCTCCCCTAAAATCCCTAGCGTTACGTAGACAAATTTCTCCTTAGTGTGTGGGCTGTGTTTAACAAAACAATTTTTGTATATCTCTTAAGCTGTTTTTTGTTTTTTTGTTTTTTTATAATCGTTTCACCCCGAGCAAGGCATTTCACTGCCACTATTGCGCAGAGGGTTACATAGAGGGGAAATTGGTGAGAAAGGACGGTTAGATATAGGAAATGTCAGAAGGAGGGTGATAGGCGGGTAAGGATACCGAGAATGAGGGTTGGGTAGATGGTGAGAGTGTTGGGAGAATAGGTGCAAGTTAGTGTGATAGGAGGTGTCTATTGACCTTACATTTAAATTCCTGGAGATTGTAGCTGTCGGGAAAGCAGACATGTGGAAAGGAATTCCACAGGCAGGATTCGCGAGAAAAGAAGCTGTTGGAGTAGAAATTACGGTTACATCTTATCTGTTTTACTGTAAAAGTGTGGGACCTAGTTGCTAATCTAGTATCTCATGTAAATTCGTACCTAGGCGGCACCAATGATCTAAGTTCATCGGTGCAGAAGCCGTGAAAATATTTGTAGAAGCCACATCACGCCGGTGAGAGAGTGGTTGCAGCCAGTTCGCCAAGTCAGTATCGATCACGTTACAGATTCTCCGTTGTATTTTGTCAAGAAGACCGAGGAGAGTAGCAGGGGCACCCGACCAGATGTGGCAGCAGTATTCAATACACGGGCAGATTTATATAGGTGCAGAATAGATTCAGACGGGAAAAACTTCTGGGCCTTGCACAGAGAACCGGCGGATTTGGCAATGGATTCGATATAGTCATTCCATTTGAGGCCCGCCGAGAGTGTAACGCCAAGAAGGCGTAGTGTTTTACTCTCTGGGAGGCAATCCTGTTCCATGCTAATGGGAGGTAGATGCGATTGTCTATGGTGGTTAGTTGATAGCAGCTTCGTTTTAGAAGCATTGAAATTTACGAGCCATTTCCTACCCCAGTCCACTACGGATTGGAGGTCCTTTTCAAGCTCAGCAGCGAGGTTCGCTTTGTCGCCCACACCGGGTTTTTGATCGAGGCGAGAGTAAATTTAAGTATCATTGGCGTACATGCCTACTTGGGATATAATGGCATCGGGGAGATCATTAATGTAGATCAGAAAGAGCGTGGGACCTAGGATAGAGCCTTGAGGGACGCCCGCGTTCGTATGGTAGTTTTTGGAGGCATGTCCATTTAATATTACTTCCAATGTGCGGTTAGAGTGGAATGACTGGATGAGGTCAAACAAATGTCCAGTTATACCGTAGCTCCGCAGTTTGCATAAAAGGCCAGCGTGCCAGACTCTGTCGAACGCTTTGGAGATATCCAAGGCAACGGTTCGGGCTTCGCCATTCTTGTATATGTACTCGGTAATGGTCGTTAGCATATCAGTAGTAGACCTGGTGAAACGAAAACCGTACTGTGTGTCCGAGAGAAGCCTGTGGGCCGTGAGATGCTGAATCATCTCGGCGTTGATGATGGCCTCGAAAACTTTCCAGGGATTCTTTCAATATCTTGTTTTGTTCCATTTTTTATCATTCCAAATGCACCTACTATCACTGGCACAACTCTTGTTTTCAATTTCCACATTTTTTCTATTTCAATTTCCAGGTCTTTATATTTTGACAGTTTTTCAAATTCCTTGGTTGCTATGTGATAATCCGCTGGTAAGTTTTTTCTTTCTGGTTTTTAACAGTAATGTCCGGCCTATTTGCTTCAATTTTTCTGTCTGTGTAGATGGTGTAATCTCATACAATGGTGACATCTTCTATTTCTGTAACCGGTGCTGAGTGATGTTCATACCAGTATTTGTTTACAGATTTTCCATAGTGTTTGCACAGTGTCCAATGTAAATATTGCCCCATTCTATCGTGACGATTTTTATATTCATTTGGGGCAAGTACAGAACAGCCTGAGATTAGATGGTCTATTCTTTCTTGGGATTTACTACAGAACCTGCATTTTGAATCTACATTAGTATGTATAATATTTGCCTGAAAGTTCCTAGGGAAAAGTACTTTGGATTTATCAGCACATTCTGGATATTGGCCGCGCAGAGGTTTGTCTTGCCAGCGTTGTTTCATCTGTTCAAGTTCTTTATTCTTGGCTTTCTTTTCATATTTTTTGCCGCAATAGTTGGTTCTTGTCTTCTGTTTTGCTTTTCTACAGAATCTACTAAATGTAAATCTTGTTTGTATGTACTGCCTTCTTTCATTATTGAATATTTTTTCTTTCTGTTTTCATGTTGTTTGACTAATTTTATCATCCAGTCCTTTGTTGTTTCTATGTATGTTAGTAAGCCAATAGTTGTTGTCTTGTATGACAATTCCAGCTGAATAAGGCCTCTTCCCCCTTCCTTACGTGGTATGTAGAGATGGTCTACATCAGCCTTTAGATGATGCATCTTATGCTTAGAAAGAAGCTTTCTTGTTTTAGAATCCATTCGTCTGATATCGTTTAGAGTCCAGTTCAAGATGTTGAAACTATATTGGACGACTGGGATGGCAAGGATGTTAATGGCCATAGTTCTGTTCTGAGAATTCAATTCAGTTTTTAATATCATTCGTATCCTTCTATAGTACTCTTTACGCACTATTTCTTTCATTTTTTTATGGTGAATGTTTTCACTCTCATTTACACCTAGGTATTTATAAGCTTCTTCTGGTTTCAATTCTTTTATTGTTACAGCAGGGTCTAAGCTAATTGAGGATGATTCTTGTATTGATCCACGTAAAACTGTAGCTTTAGCACATTTATTCAAATTGAATTTCATTCCAATGTCTTCGCTGAAGCATTTTACAGTTTGCAGAAGACCTTCCAGCTCATTATCATTCTTAGCATATAACTTTAAGTCATCCATTTAAAATAGATGGCTTATTTTCTTTTGGCCTATTTTATAACCACATTCTGTCTTATTAAGTTGACTGGTTAGTGCTATTAATGATATGCAGAATAGTAATGGAGATAAAGAATCACCTTGAAATATACCTCTTTTGATGTTTATTTCATCAGACTTATAGGTTCCATTTATATGATTGAGGTAAAGGGTTGTTTTCCATATAGACATGCACTGTTTGATGAAATTGATGATAACGGGCGATATCTTGTATATATTTAAAGTCTTTAAAATCCAGGGATGTGGCACACTATCGAATGCCTTTCGATAATCTATCCAGGCAGTACTAAGATTTTTCTATGTACTGTAGCAGTTTTCCAAGATCATTTTGTTAATTAGCAATTGGTCTTTACATCCATAACAGCCATGTTTGCACCCTTTCTGTTCAAGCGGTATCATGTCATTTCTTTCTAAGAATAAATATGTTTGTTTTGTTAAAATAGATGTTAATAGTTTATATGTTGTCGGAAGACATGTAATTGGTCTGTAGTTTTTCGGGTTGTTCGTGTCACCATTCTTGGGTAGAAGAAATGTAATTCCTTTGGTCATCCATGCAGGAATTTTAGTGGGATCGTCAACCATTTCTTGAAGTTCTTTGGCTAGTTTTTTATGTGCTCTATTTAAATAATATAAGCAAAAGTTAGGAATTTTATCTATACCTGGGAATTTCCAATTGTGTGCTTTTTTTAGTGCAAATTTAACATCCTCTTCTGTAATTCCAGCCCATGTCTGTTCTGGTTTATTTTTCATTCGTTCTATCTCTTGTGCAATCCAATGTACTTCCTTGCTATGTTCTTTAGGGCAAGCCCATATCTTTTCCCAGAACTGTGTGACTTCTTCCATTCTGGGGGGGGGGACTGTCATTTCAATTCTTTTTTTACCTATTTCCCTGTAAAATCTATTATTATTATTATTATTATTATTATTAATATTATTATTATTATTAAATACATGAAATTTAAAGCGAATTAAACAGTAAAGTTACTTACTTCTACAAGTGTCTTTCTGAGATATATTTCCCCTCAAAATTAAAGCATATCAATAAGAAAGATCTTAGTTCATTTATTTTGAATATTTTGTTTGATTTTACTTTAGGATTTGTTGATAAATGTAGATATTGTGTATTCGCCACCACATGTCAAAACTTAAACAGATAGCATCTCCCTCATTATACATATACTGGAAAAACGCATCCACTCCTGTGCTCTAATTAAAGTCTCCATTACATGGCTCTCTTCTCAGACTGGAATTCGGATAAGAGAAATCATTATCAATAACTTATGGCGTCCCAGCAACAATTCTTCATGAAATTCTATTAGGTAGATTCAAGAAGCTTAAAAGTGACACGCTCAATACAAAATTTTAGATTTATTGTGGATGATTTTATTTATTTAGTGTGTTTATTAATATTTAAATATTTATATTAACATTTAACCCTATATTACGATTACTTGTGTATATCATTCTTATTCCTCGTGCAAAACCTCTTTTAGTAGTCATTAGTTCTCTCTCAATAGCCCGACACTCTAACAACTACATTTCTGGGACTTAGAAACCTAATGTTCAGTGAACATATTTTACTAGATACATATTGCAATTTTTTTTATGTATATGGTTTTCTCTAGTATTTTTATGTTAATGGTTTTCTCTAGTGTTTTTTACCAGAATTCATTTGCAATTTTTTATGTATATGGTTTTCTCTGATATTTTTACCAGAGCTCATATTGCAATTTTTGACACTAATGATTTTCTCTGGGATTCCGTATTACTGGTTCCCATATTGTATTCATCTCTATGCTTATTCGGCTTAGGAGATTTTTGTAGCCTAGCATATGTGCTGCTTCCTTAAGTTTACGTAGTTTACAGTGGCGTTCTCTATCTATTTTTTCAACTTTATTCCATACGGGGGCGGTGGTACCCTTTTTTCTCCATATGTGGTCAGCTACGCCTGATTTTTCTATTTTCTCTCAAATTAAGGCCTTGCTGTGTTCTTGTAGCGGTCTTCCTTAAGGGGTCGGCCTGTTTCTTCTTTATAATTCTTTCCAGAGCTACATGGAATGTCATCACACACTTAAGTCATGTCCTCCTCTGTTAAGGGGTCTTACTCGGGCGAGGTACCTGAAAAGTATAGATCCACTTATGAAGATCGTCATGATATTATATGGACGACATATCCTTTGTATTTTCTCTGATAACCCCTTTACATAGAGTAAACAGTCCGAGGCTGTTCTCTGAGAGTTGTTATGCTCATGCACCCTCCCTTCAGTGTTTGTTAGAGTTGTTGTCATGTGCCCTGGATAATTGTTACGTCATAGGTACTGCTTATACTGACCATTTCCTCTTTGTATGTCTCTAATGACTTTGGCTCGATGTTGGCTTGCGGTATACGGATGTCTTGAAGCCCCACTCTGTTCAAGTTATTATCACATTCAGTAATGCCAAGTTGCTGTCACTCTCTTTTTCCATAGTGAACTGTGGTGATGATCTCATTGAGTTGACATGGTCTAGTAGCGTCTGAACCACCTTCTGATGTGATCAGAATATAAAGGTGTCATCAACATATTTCAGCCTTAGAGTTGGACTTAGAGCTGTGGAAATCTTTATCACATGAAGAAGGTCGGCGCGTACAACGTCCGAAACATCTTACAAATGGTAACCAAGATGAGAACAATAGTTCTAATAATGTAAATAGAGTAAATACCACGTCATCTCAGATATATAGACAAATATTGAAGGATCGGTACGGACCCGATACACCAATAAAATGAAGACGAATAAAAAGTCCTACTTGAAGTTAGCACGAATATCAAACAACCTGACATTCCTATACCGATGCATGGAACAACTACTCATCCCTGCAGGATTGGCAACGAGACTTGGCATAATTTCAAGGAGAGCCCGTCCGGCCACACAAAAGGCGGGACACGCCCTGGTTAGAGAACGTATCCTGTACAACCGGTGGATGAAACAAAAATTACATTCCGATATCTGTCAGAGGCTTGAAGCCTTCCTCAGCAGGATCACTGATGAAGAAGACCGAAAAAGGATCCGGAACGAGTTGGACAAATTCTTCAGGCAAGAATTCGATTTAGTCAAGTTTCGCCAAATACGGTAACAAAATAGATTAAAAGATGTGAAGGTGAGGCATGAAGTTAATCACCCACCTGTGAAGGCAGTTTTCAAAATCAGTCAACATCAGCTGAGTGCCCCTGAAGAGTCAGTGCTGAACAAGGGTCTCAAAATCTCAACAGTCATCAGATGGATACCATACTTAGACATCATTGCCCGTATCGAGGAAATAAACTTGAACATCCCTCAGGCTCAAGCAGATGAGCTAAAATGGAAAGTGAAACAGACACTGGAGAAAGTCAAGCCACCCAAACCAAACATCACAAAAGAGGAGGTGCTGGTATTCAGGAACCTACAGAGGAATCATCGTACTACCAGCTGACAAAAGCAATGCATCATCACATCTTAGTTGCCATCTGTACGACGTTTTGGCCATTGTACGCTCTGGCCTGCTCTATGGCTGAGATATGTTGATGACATCTTTATATTCTGGCCACACTAGAAGGAGGTCCACACGCTACTGGACCATGTGAACTCAATAAGATCATAAACAAAATTCACCATGGAAAAAGATGGATGTGCATTGTGGTGCAGTGGATATCGGCTCGGAACGAGAATTCGGGTAGCCGAGTTCAGATTCCAGTTGAATTTCTTGCATTCACTTACGCACAAATACTATGGGAAAAGTATTAATCCGTCTCTTCCCTCAAGTTATGGATTAAATAACAGGACAGATTGGGTTCTATAACCTTGCCTGGCAAACAGCCTACCGCAGAAAGTAATGGCGACCTACTGCGGCATAATCTTTTTCTCAGTCAGTCATGGTCGCCCAAAGCGTGTATCACGTACGACACTGAACTGACTGATAGAAAAAGATGAAAACAAACTGGCATTTATGGCGTTCATTCTTCTCGAGCAAAGGGGTGGGGGGTTCAAGACATCCACATACCGCAAGCCAACATTCACCGGACAATACCTTTTTAACTCCCACCACCCATACAATGAACAGAAAGGGATCGTTCAACATCGAGCAAAAGTCATAAGCGGAGACATAAGAACAGGAAGTGGTCAGTATAAGCAGTACCTGTAACGTAACAATGATCCAACAACTCCAATGAACATTGAAGGAAGGGTGCATGAGGATGACAGCCTCGGTCTGTCCAACCTATGTAATGGGCTATCGGAGAAAGTACAAACAATCTGTTGTTCATATAACATCACGACGATCTTCAAAAGTAGTTCTGCACTTCGTAGTTCTACACTTCTCCTGAGTAAGACCCCCAACAGAGAAGGACATGAGTAAAGACTAGGTGAACGCCAATTTATGAAACTCTGGAAAGAAATATAAAGAAGGAACAGACCGACTCCTTAAGGTAAGGCCGTTACACGGAGGGAGATAAAAAATCAGGCTTAACTGACCAACTTTCGAGAGAGAAAGGGGATAACCACCCTCTGTGGGGTGAAGTTTAAATAATAAATAGAGAACGCCACTGGAAACGACGTAAACTTAAGGAATCAGCACATATGCTAGGATAGAAAAATCTCCTGAGCCAACTAAGCATAGAGATGAATACAATATGGGAACCAGTAATACGGAATGCCAGAGAAAATCATTAGTGTCAAAAATTGCAATATGAGCTCTGGTAAAAAATACTAGAGAAAAACCATTAACATTAAAAATTACAATATGAACTCTGATAAAAATGGTTACTGAACATTAGGTTTATAAGTCCAGAAATTCAGTTGTTCTTGTTCTTAAGGACACATGGCCCAGAGGATATAGAGGTTAGTTAGTTCCAGTGACTTTACCCAAAGAGTTGTGAGTTCACCACAGTAGTGGTGAACAAGTAACTTAGACATGGTCCAGTAGCGTCTGAACCTTCTTCACTTAGTCGGGTTAGTCATGACTACCAAAAGAGGAATGAGAATGATATACTTTAGTGATCATAATAAAGAGTCCAGTTTGAAATTCCTGGCACTTAAAGAAGGCTGGAGCGTACAACGGTCGAAACGTCGTACGAATAGCAACACAGATGACGAAAATTGTCTAAATAATGCAAATACTACAGTTTTTTTCTGATGCTCCGAATGACTTTTGTTTTTTTCGATTTTCTCTAAAATTTCATCGTTTCTCACGTGTTCAGGCATAGCAATCTCAGTATCCTTCTGTAGAACCACATTTCTGTTGCTTATCTGTTTAGCATTCACTGACATATAGGAGTATCGATATTGCATAACAATTCAGTACTGTTTTCTTTGTTGTCAATGTAATTTTCGGATTTCATAAATGTATATTTATTATGCAAATATAATAGAAAGTAGACGACAATAAAAATGTTTCAATTTTCTGGTGATCATATCATGGCATTAGCACTTTTGGAGGCGGTCTTTTATTATTATAATGCATGGTTTCTATCCATGTTTTGTTCTTGAAAGGGCGTCGAAGGCGCGTTTATGTCTGTTGCCAACGGTGAACATCTGAATTTCCAAATTTAGTCTAAATTACATTTCGAGTATTGAAATGCGTGTTACTCCACCATCATCTCAATCCACTCCGAAGAATTCATAAGTTTCAATCTCAAACTTTCTCTTTTAATTAATAAAAATACTACAAAACAAATGTAATATGCAAATTAGTTCATAGATCATTCTCCACCGTCAATATATATATAGTTGTCTTTATTTTAATTTTTGATGATTTAGAAAAGTTGGTAGCCCCCACGCATTTATTAGTATAACGTTTATGTGATTAATTTTAACCACTGAATTGGTTAAGGCCTTGACAAAGAAGGAGACTAAGTTAAATATTCGATACGGTTCATTCATCTTCGCACTGCAGACTTATCGATGCAGCTATGTATGAAATTAATATTTATTGGATTAAAGACTTCTTCAAATTTTATGATTCTCACTAAAAATTGTTTATATCCGCGTATAAGACGATACATGATTTGGGACCGAGGAATTAATAATTAATGCTTTTGCTTAGTTCAAAATTCTACCTGTTTTTTTTGTTTTTTTTGTTTTTTTTACACGAATTCAGCTATGAGTTACGTCTAGAAAAGCAGCATTTTATATGCTGTATGAAATATATTTCATGAAGCCCTTACGAAAATGACGTATACCTCATAAACTGACGGTCAGTTAGTCTAGGTTTTTTTTTTAATCATATCACCCCAAGCAAGGCTATAACGCCACTGATACGCAGGGGGCTACGTAAGGGTAAAAAGAATGGAAAAGAGAAAGCCGGAAACCACATCCTAAACAGGGAACAAGGGAGGAGCCTCTTCACCTGTTCAATAGACGTGGGTGGAGTGTGAACCGGGCGATAGTTTAGTCTATCTACTCCAATTGAAAAAAAATAAAAAGAGAAAAGAGTGGAAAGATTGGAAAAGAGAAAACCGGAAACCGCATCCTAAACAGGAAACAAGGGATGAGCCTCTTCACCTGTTCAATAGATGTGGGTGGAGTGTGAACCGGGCGATAGTTTAGTCCATCTACTCCAATTGAAAAATTGAAAAAAAAAATAAAAGAAAAGAGTGAAAAGATTACTAAAGCAAAATCGTTTTCATTTACTGTTAATGTAATTCTAATGAGAAGCTAGAAATCTCGGTAAAAGTATTTATAGTTTCTTTCAAGTTAGTCAGAAATTTCTTTTTTTGTAACTGAAAAATATGTTTTCGTATCTTATGCTAAATGTTGCTCCTTTGCCTCTACACAAAACTGTGACCTATTCATAGATAGGTTCCGAAATTTTGCTGGAGTTTAAAACTTGATTTATATTCATGTATACACAATTTATGGAGATTGGGAGTTGTACAGCATGCATTATTTGTCCCAATCGATGCCTGTTCGTAATTAAATTCGGAAAAGATGGATGATATAAGTTATTTCCTTTGATGTGTCTTGCTTGGAGCGTCACCTAGTGAGAACAGAACTCAACTCAGCTGCGAATGAGCTGCATGACTGCAATTGTCTCAGACGGTATAAATAGAATCTTAAAACTTCAACATATACACGGTATTTTGTGCAAACGCTGTCACCCCTTATAAAGAGAACTGGCGTAGTAGTGTAGATCAAGTGCAATAAGTAATTCACTAACTTACTTATTCAACTGAGCAACTTTTGCTAATATGCTGCGGATAAGAAAGAGGGACTCGACTGGAACTGGTGGGCCAAGGTGCGGTAAGGTTGTAAGCGATTCACCATTCTTGGAGTCGACATGCCTGTATGCAAGTGAAATCAAACAGTTGCCAGCCGAATTTGACTGTCGGCTATTATGCAGAGTGACATTTGATCTACAGAGCTGTTTGACAGTGATTTATGCAAACCGAACGGAAACGATCGCCCAGGGCGCCCACATCGGAGTGACGGGCATGCGAAAATCACCAGCATTTATACTGTGGCCGTTATGACGCAATCTCTTAAAGACGTTTGAATTGGGCTGGGAAACGAAGGAATGACAAAGAGGTGGGGGAGATGGGTGTGTGAAGCGAAGAGAGGATTGGATGGCAAGTAGGAAAATGTTGTCCAGGTGTAAGAATTAATGACGTAATATTAGTGTGTGCCTCGTCTCTCCCCGCAGCTCTCTACCCTCTCACGCTGCCTGGCATTGAATTAGATGCGAGGGCTGACGGGATCGCGTTAAATCATAGCGGCCTAGTATTCAGTTTGAGTTCGGTGAGCCTGCGTCGCTATAAACTAGCCAATGCGGCCGGCTCCGGCCAACAAAAGGTCATTATCGAATGGCTAATAGGTTGTAAAGTTGTCAAGCAGATCCTTACACCTTGCTATCAATATTCAAGGATGATGGGTACGTTGTGGATCGGCTGTTATATTCTGCTTGTAGTACGCTTTCGCATTATGCACCTACCTGAGTCAGCCTTATCAGTGAGATTATGACTCGTAGTAGTAGTATGTTAAACCTCATTAAAATACTAAGTGTTCGCAATATCTTTAAATTTTCTTCATTTTCCTATTGCTTGTATTTTTATATTTGTTTCAAATTAAAAAAAATGTTCTCTGGTAATATCTATAGCCAAGGTAGAAGTGATCACTGCAAATGTCAAACTTTTCTCAAATCATTTTTATTAGTAGGAGTAGTCAGGTATCATATGTGATGCAATCTCACTTAGTCTGACTATTTAACCTAAAACTGGGAGAATAGATGGAATCTAACTTCTTTTTTTTTAATCATATCACTCCGAGCAAGGCGGTAACGCCACTGAAGCGCAGGGGGCTACGTAGGAGTGAAAAGATTGGAAAAGAGAAAGCCGGAAGCCGCATCCTAAACAAAGAACAAGGGATGAGCCTCTTCACCTGTTCAATAGACGTGTGTGGAGTGTGAACCGGGCGATAGTTTAATCTATCTACTCCAATTGAAAAAAAAAAGAAAAGAGTGGAAAAGATTGGAAAAGAGAAAGCCGGAAACCACATTCTAAACATGGAACAAGGGATGAGCCTCTTCACCTGTTCAATAGACGTGTGTGGAGTGTGAACCGGGCAATAGTTTAGTCTATCTACTCCAATTGAAAAAAAAAGGAAAGAGTGAAAAGATTGGAAAAGAGAAAGTCGGAAACCACATCCTAAACATGGAACAAGGGATGAGCCTCTTCACCTGTTCAATAGACGTGGGTGGTGTGTGAACCGGGCGATAGTTTAGTCTATCTACTCCAATTAGAATTCGAACTGGAATGTAACCAATCCCACTGAAATTCGAACTCAGCTATCCACACTGGACAACGATTATTATTATTATTATTATTATTATTGATAAGGGAAATAATAATAATTATTATTATTATTATTATTATTATTATTATTATTATTATTATTTCCTTTGATTTCTATTATATGCTTATTTCCTTGCGGATCCCGACTAGAGACCTAAGGTCAGAAATGGCATCTTGACATTTCCGACTGAACATATTTATATAAAATGTAAATAAATAGAACAACTTAAAATCACACACATTTTACGTAAATAAAGCTATTCATAAGGTGTGAGCTGGACTTGACAGAAAAATAGTCTGTACTTCTTCAAGGTATAGGCTACCAGGGATCCATTCAATGAGTCTATCAGAGCCTTTTCCAATCAAATCCAGGGCCCCAACCAAAAGTAATATTATTGATGTCTTTCTGTGCTACATTTGTTATATTTCCACTTAATAATCCTTCAAGGATTCTTTACAATTTGCAGGAACTACCATGTCAATAAGAAAGTATATTCTGCTTTTTGTAGTCATTTGAACACTGGCGATTAGCTTCGATTGTACTGCATGTGTGTATCACATTTTCCAACTGTATTGTAATGATCCGTAAACTTATGACAGGTCCTATGCCTGTAACTGGGTCTGAGTGATTCTTATACCAATTTTTTGTAGTTTCTTTCTCATAAAAATTTCTAATGTAGTTATTGTGTCATGCCGAGTTTTATATTCGGTGAATGTAAATACCGTGGGGCTTCATACAACAAGGTCAATTTTTTTCTGGATCTTTATCACAGAATCTGCATTTTGTGTTATCATAAGTTTTCTCTATCTTTGCTTTTTTTTATTTTTATAATCATTTTACCCCAAGCAAGGCAGGACCGCCACTGATGCGCAGGGGGTTACTGTGAGAGAAAAAACAAGGTACAGTGAATGTCGAAGTAAAGATAAGAAATGGATGGTAATAAAGTAAATAAAAAATGGAAATTTATGTTGCATTTTAACTTTTGGAGATTTTAGATAACATTGAAGCGAGCAAAAGGGTAGGGAGTTCCACAAATGGGAAGTGCGAGAAAATAAACTATTAGCGTAGAAGAGGGGATTATATTTACCTATTTCGACGGTAAAAGGTAGGACCTAGGTGCCAGTCTAGTAGCACATAAATACATGTGGTCGGGGAATCAGGGAAGAAAGTTCGTCAGAGCATTATTCATGAAAATAGTTTTAGAAAAGACAGACAGAAGCCACATCACGTTGGTGAGAAAGTGACTGAAAGCGAACTGCCAAGTTTGGATCGATTAAATTGCAGATCCTCCTTTAGAGATTTGTCTAGAACTTCAAGATGAATAGTGGAAACACCCGATCAGATATAGCAACATATATTCAATGCACGACCGAATGGTAGTTTATAAATTTCCAAAATGGATTTTGACAAAAAATTCCTGGTTTGACAGAGTGAACCAAACTTTCTAGCAATAGATGCAGCTATGGATTCGATGTAATCATTCTATTTGAGATTATTTGAAAAATTTAGGCCAAGAATGTGCGTTAGATGTGCAGTGGATATCGACTCGGAACGACAAATCGAGGTGCCGAGTTCGAATTCAAGTTGAATTCCTTGCTTTCACTTACGCGCAAAATACCCTTAATCCGTCTTTTCCCACCAGCTATAAATAACAGGACAGATTGGGTTTTATAGCCTTAGCTGGCAACCAGTCTACTGCAGAAAACAATGGCAACTTACCTCGGGATAATCTTCTGCCCAGTCAGTCATGTCTCTTTCGAGACATGATCGCCCAGAGCGTGTATCACAAATGGCACTTAGCTGACTGAAGGCCAAAGAGACGAAATGAGTTGCTTAGCGTCATCCATTCTGATAGTAGGCAAGAAAGTTTCTCTATGGGGATTAAAGAAGAGCCGTTTCGTTTTGGTGGTATTAAAATCTATGAGCCATTTCCTACCTCATTCAATCACAGATTCTAGGTCCTTTTGAAGGGCAGTAGCTAAGTTTACTTTGTCAGCCTTGATAGATTTCTTATTGATACAGAAGTAAATAGTAGATACCTACTCGAGAACTGATTACATCAGGAAGATCATTGATGAAGATCAGAAAAAGCGTAGGATCTAGGATAGAGCCTTGAGGGGCGCCCGTATTCGTACGAAAGGGTTTTAAAGTTTTCTCGTTCAAAACAACTTTCATTTCACTATTTGACAGGAACGATTAGATTAAATCAAACAATCGTCCATAGCTTTGGAGCTTGCACGGAAGTCCAGCACGACAAATGCTTTCGAGATATTAAGAGCAACACCTCGAGCTTAGCCGTTCTTATCAAAAACCTGATATATATATTCAGTGATTGTCGTTATCATATCAGCGGTAGATCTAGCGAAGCAGAAGCTATACTGTTTGTCAGGGTGGAGATGTCAGAAGTGAGATGCCTAACTAATTCCACACTGATAATAGCATCTAATATCTTACCAAAAAGAGGGCAATAATTTGAGGGGCCAGAGGGCTCCCCAGAATTCTTAAAACAGGAACTTCAGGGGAAGATTTCCAACAAGCAGAAAACAGTGAGGCAATGGTTTTAGAATTTGGGAAGGACTGGAGCCATTCAGGGGCACACTTTTTAGAACAATGACTAGAATTCTATCACTTCCACTTGCCTTGTGGGAGCCAAGTTTAGAAATTATGTCAAAAACCATAGATGGGGTTATGTATATACTACTCAGTTGAGCCTCAGCTCTAGGTGGGAAATTGGGCATGAGCGAAGTGACGAGAATAAGCAAAACACTCGACCTTATCTGCTATGGACGTGAGGACTTCGAATTGATTGATTAGATCGGATCTAGTGTTTTACTGTTGTTCGGTACACTCTTGCAGAGCTGCAAGTAATCTTTGGAACCAAACTTATAAGATGCTATACGCTGCTTTATTCTAACAGCAAATAACAACTTAGCATCAATTACGACACGCTTACACTCATTATGTTGTGATCAGACGTGATTTCTGTGAGCATTGGCAGCCGAGCAAGCAGGAGACAACCAAAGAGATTTTATGGTTTAAGTCGGAATTTCCTAGCTGGGATAAAACCATCAATGCTATCTTCAAGGTGGAGACTTCAAAGGAGCAGTCTTCAACAGAGAAACTTTGTTTCAAGGGACATCGTAAAGGAAATCACGAAACGAGTCCCAGTCTGCTCGTTGATAGCCGTAAGATATTCTACTGGTATAGGTTCCTGGGTGGAGAGGAAGTAGAAAGAGACATTTACAGACACTTCGGCATAATTAGAGTTGCAAATAGGCAAAGCTGCATAACATGACAAGAGTCAGGGATAGAAGTAAGAAAAGATCTAGAAGAGAAGTTTGTTCATTTTGGTTACCGGAGAAACGTGTGGGGAAATCAATCATTTGCATGAAAGACTGAGTTTAGCGTTGTAACTCTTGCAAGATCAGTGATAGTATTTTCCAGCCACTTGCATCATGGGCATTGAAGTCACCGAACGCAAATACATTAGCAAATGGGTGAAGAATAATGGCCTTGTCTATATTATTTGAAATACTATATAGTATACAGCAGTCAGGAGAAGAAGGGGGACGGTAAAAAAGGGATAGCTTACTGAGTTTAGTAGAGATACATGTAGAAGTAGACGGAAGATTCAAGAGAGATCTCTTTAGTCAGGGAGAGATGTTCACTGACATAAACACCCAGGCCATGCATGTGGACACTAAAGTATTTCCTAAAAAGAGGAAGGTATCCCGGAATCTAAAAGTCAGAGGATAGAATTGTAGTGTTTAGGTTGGTTTCGCGGAGAACTAGGATATCAGGGGACCTTTCGCAGAGGAACGATTCTACACTGCAAATGTTGGTACGGATACCACGGACGTTAGAGAAGGAGATGTTGAGGAGTTTAGGTGTTTTTTGTTTCGTTGGTTTAATATATCTTTGATTATGTGTTGTCATGATTCATTTTGTTTGGTAATTTCTAGTTAGCAAACATTGGTCCAGTGCAGCTTGAATAAAACCTTCGGTTTCAGCTTTTCAACCACTGTTGAATACGGAGTTTTGTCTGCATTAGTTTATTTGGCACGAGTATAGTATTGACCAAGAGGTTTATCTTTCCATCGTTTCTGCGTTTGAATAGTTGCATTTGATTTTGTTCTCTTTTTTAGATTATTTGCTGATACAGTCGGCGTCTTAGGTTTTACTTGATTTTCTCCATCAACTTGAAATTTACATTTGAATTTGTTGGCTTCCTTTATTATTGAATAAAGTTTCTTATTTCTTTTATGTTCTTTGACACAGATCAACATTTATCTTTGAAGGCAGATTGTTGTAGTTTACGAAGATTATTATTATTATTATTATTATTATTATTATTATTAAAATGAATAATTATGATTATTATGAAAATTATTATTATTATTATTATTATTAAAATGAAAATTTTTGATTACTAAAGAAATTATTGTTATTATTATTATGTTGGCATTTTTCATCATATTTCCAAATGTTTTCTATTTCAATTTCCAGGTCTTTATATTTTGACAGTTTTTCAAATTCCTTGGTTGCTATGTTACAATCCGCTGGACAAGCCATATCAATTTTTTTTTTTTTTTTTAATCATATCACCCCAAGCAAGGCGGTAACGCCACTGATGCGCAGGGGGCTACGTAAGGGTAAAAAGAATGGAAAAGAGAAAGCCGGAAACCACATCCTAAACAGGAAACAAGGGATGAGCCTCTTCACCTATTCAATATATGTGGGTGGAGTGTGAACCGGGCGATAGTTTAGTCTATCTACTCCAATTGAAAAAAAAATAAAAGAAAAGAGTGAAAAGATTGGAAAAGAGAAAACCGGAAACCGCATCCTAAACAGGAAACAAGGGATGAGCCTCTTCACCCGTTCAATAGATGTGGGTGGAGTGTGAACCGGGCGATAGTTTAGTCTATCTACTCCAATTGAAAAAAAAAATAAAGGAAAAGAGTGAAAAGATTGGAAAAGAGAAAACCGGATTAATAGACAAGTTTTCTCTTTCTGGTTTTTAACAATAATGTCCAGCCTATTTGCTACAAATTTTCTATCTGTGTAGATGGTGTAATCCCATAGAATGGTGACATCTAATTTTCTGTAACCGGTGCTGGGTGATGTTCATACCAGTGTTTGTTTACAGATTTTCCATAGTGTTTGCACATTGTCCAATATAAATATTGCCCCACTCTATTGTGGCGATTTTTCTATTCATTTGGAGCAAGTACAGAACATCCTGAGATTAGATGGTCTATTGTTTCTTGGTGTTTATCACAAAACCTTGCATTTTGGATCCAAATTATTATGTATAATATTTGCCGGGAAGTTTCTAGTGAAACGACTTTGGTCGTGCGCAGCAAGAATAAGGCCTTCAGTCTCAGACTTTACTCCAGATGCACGTAACCATCGATGAGTATTAACTTTATCAAGATTGAATTTATTGGCACGTTCTGGATATTGGCCATGCAGAGGTTTGTCTTGCCAGCGTTGTTTCATCCATTCAAGAGCTTTATCTTTGGCTTTCATTTTCATATTTCATTATTATTATTATGTCATTTTTCAGCATATTTCGATTTCTGCTTTGGTCTCACTACCAACCAAGTCTGCGGGAGACCTAAGGCAGGTCGTGGCGTGTTGTTATAGCCCCATTTCATGTTTTTCTATCTTCCCTATCATCCCTAGCGTTACATAGACAAAGTTTTCCTTAGCGTGTTGGCTCTACTTAATAAGACAATTTTTTGTATATCTCTTAAGCTGGGGTTTCCAGGGATTCTTTCAATGTGTTTTTTGTTCCATTTTTTATCATTCCAAGTTTCTAAGGAAATTACTCGATCCCTGAATGTTTTGTTCGATTTCTGAAAAGCGTATTCGCTACTTTTGTGCAACTTCGCATTTCCTTGCTACACATTGTGTCATTCGTTAATATAAATCTAACTATATAGATTGATTTCATCAACCGTTTTATTTTAACACGACTGTCGTGTGTATAGAATAGTCTGATAAGAAAACGTCATTTCGTATTCCCTTGTATTTTTAGTCGATTCAACTAGCTCTTTCTCTATCTACATGTAAGATATTTTTCCAGTACAGATTAAGGATTATTTAAATATATTTTCTTTGTAGATGAAGCTTATATTTTCAATGAGTTGTTCATGTTGTATTCTACCAAATGACTTCGCGTAATCTATGAAACATAGTCGAAGTTTTTTCCGCATTTATCTGACTACATTTTAAACATGAAAATTGCCTTTCCTATGCCAGCATCTTGAACAAAGTGACATTTTCATTCAATTCCTAATTATTAGTTTGCACTACAGGTTCTTTTATGCTTTCGTGTATTCTATCTTTCTTCTCTTATTATAAAGGAGTTCTCTACAGTTTTCATATCATCTTGGTTTTACATTTTCTTTTCCATTATAATTCCTTCGCCTAGTCCTGCTGAATAAAATATCTGTTCTGCGATTTCTTTTACATTTTTGTAACATCTGTATCGTGCATTTTATCAATCTTTGCACATTTCTCATTAAGCCAATTCTATTTTGCTTAGTTGCACTTATTTATGATTATTTTTAACCGCATATATTCTGCTCCGATTCTTGGCGTTATCTGTTGTCTCTCTTTCATTAGTTAAATAATTTCATTCTCTTCTTTTTTTCCACTAATTCTTGAAATGGTTTCTTTTGCTGTTGTCAGTAGTGTTCCTCTTAAGATGTATTCCACCTCGAGTGACTGACCTCCTCAAAAGGTTCATATTTTTCTTATTTCTGATTGCATGATTGTTTACAAATAGAATCACTGTGCAGTTTCTTATATGGGTGTATAGAAATTGCTTTTGGCTTCATTTATTTTTGAAGCTTTATCTATACTTTGCTTATGACTGGGAGATGGTCACCCATACAGTCAGTGATTAGGTTTGTTTTTGAGTACATTTCTAAACTAATTGTTAATGATTAAATAAACTATCTGGATTTTAATTTCTTCTGACAGGATTTCCAATTTCACAGACATCTTGAATGCTCTTCAATTAGCCATTTGCTTACACCAATGTATCCAGGTTTCTTCATGTTTATTATACAATCTAAATATGTACTTACCAACCATTTCACTAGCTTGTTTCCTCCCTTCTTTTGCAGGAATCATAGGATAATGATCATTTTTGCTGACTTGCTCTGATATTTTCTTTTGCTTTTATTGAATATTAGTATGAATCTGCTTTCCTCTTTCTCTCTCTCTCTCTCTCTCTGTCTGTCTCTGTCTCTCCCGTGTTTTTATGATAAATCATGATTGTTCTTGGCATGGTTAATAGGGTGACCACAGTGAGTTTATTTTCTTCTCGAGATACTACCAGTATTAATTATGTAGCCGTTGGCAGTTATCTACCCCTTGTTTCCACTCTTTTTTTTTTTAATCGTATCACCCCGAGCAAGGCGGTAATGCCACTGATGTGCAGGGGGCTACGTAATAGTGAAAAGATTGGAAAAGAGAAAGCCGGAAACCACATCCTAAATAGGGAACAAGGGATGAGCCTCTTAACCTGTTCAATAGACGTGGGTGGAGTGTGAACCGGGCGATAGATAGATCTATCTACTCCAATTAAAAAAAAAAAACATGGTACTAAAAGTTCAGTCAAGAGATTTCTGCTAAAATCAAAACAAGAATTAAAGAAAACCAATTAAACATGCAAAGCTTTAAAAAAAACTTACTTTAACAATATTTCAAATAAAAGATTCTCAACTCGACACGAGGGTCTTTTTTTGTTTCGAAAAATTGAAATAGCGATGTTTAATCAGGTAGTTAACGCTATTTAAAAAATAGTATTTGCTGACTGATTTATCATAAATACTCAGATCTATTTCTATATTGAGCATTGTTTTAAATTAATGTTTTGAACGTTGTTAATATTTTCTTCGTTCCTTATACATTTGGGTATATAAAATATAGTATAAGTCGAAATTCAAAGATTAACGGTCTTCGAAATTCCTTCCTTGGAAGAAGGTACTAGCAGAATAACAAAAAATTCAAACTATCTGTATCGAACGACCTTTAAACAACCGAGCAATTTAGTATAATTTAGTAACAAAGAAATGAATAACAATTATAAATGAATAAAATACAAATTCAGTAGAATAAATTAAACAGAAACTCAAACTTACCACGTGCCGATAACTGAAAAAATTGATAAAATTTCTATCGGACATGCCTGATTTTACACTTGTTCTCCAGAATTACTTTTGTCCACATTGAATGGAGACAGCTGTCAACAATAAAAAAATGATTATACTTTGTTTGATTTCGCAAACGAAGATTCGGATTGTTTTTCCCATTGCCACAACTGCTGCAGGAAATACGTTGGTCACAAGCGAGTCCTATTGAATGTTTAAAATGTGATATGTGTTTGACCAGCATCACGTTTTGGATCAGAGATTTAAATGTCTTAGTCTTAGTCGTAGGTTCCAAGGTTGTAGGCATTCTGTTGGAGATTTTCCTTACTTACAGCAAATGGCTGAGTTGACAGCAGAGGTCTATGGTTCTTTGAAAAAGCATTCTGCAAATATGACTGAGCAAGGCAGCTCGAGGTTCCGATTCCCGATTTCCGGTTCTCAGGTTACTTGAAAGAATTTGTAGATTTATTTTATGTTTTTTACAAATATAAATTCCTGCAGCCTTCCTGGTTTCTCTCTTTTTTATCTTTCGTTCATTTTCCACCCGATTAGTATTTAAGCAACGCACATTTGAGGTTTGCTCTTATTCGCTTTTTCAAATCATGTTATCAATAATTTCAGAAGTGAACACTGCTAATACTACGACTACTACATTTTACCCATTTTAATGGAAAAGTTTGAATTTTATGCTCATCTAAAACTTTATATCAATCTTGTTATACCCTGACGAGGTGAAGTGGTTTGCATACTCCTCGGGAAACTATGCCGGTGAAGGTGTATCTCCTGGTAGGTTCAACTTTACCAGACAGGTCAATGTGTAGGAGACAACATTTTATTCATCTAGAGGAGCAAACGAAAATGGCAAAACCTGGAACGGTCAAAAACTGTTCAGTAGCATAGGTAGGCAAACACCAACGGACAGCTACACTGGCTTCATATGCAGTGCTCGATAGTGGATATTAAGCCAGGCAGTCAGTTTGGACGGCACTGATCAATCTTTGATTACAGTTAGCAAACAGCTGCCGTGTCTTGTAGGAAATAGTACTTACAATAAGTATGAAAGCAATTGAAAAAGAATATTGACAAGTAATCCAATGAAAGTTAATTGTATTCCAGTTCGCTCTAAACAAAGAACCACAACAACTTTAGACCGACTAAAGGAAAAACAATACAAAAATATGAGAAACCGAACTGCAATCTATAAAGCATTATACCAATTTTCATAAAGACAGAATAAAAATTACTTCATTCGTCTAATACTTGATAAAGAAAGATTCCATTATCTTTCATTTTCCGGATATCCAATTAGAAAAGCCGACATTCGTACAAACAGATCAATTTTACCAAAACGACTTATCTTTCGTGCATTTGTTCTTTGCATCACATGTTCGGTGGTTATTACTGAAGATTACGTAGCAGTAAGTCTCTCCAATATCCTAACACTTTACTCAATATTCTAGTTTATTTTGATACTGCTATAGTCAGAATGGGTTAGTTTTTTGTTTTTTTCGATAGAGTTCCTGCTCTTCATGTTTTAGTACAAAGCTGTTTGGAACTGTTCCAATGCACACCAATAATAACAGGCAAGGCTGTTGTCACCGTACGCCATTTCTTTTTCTTTTCTTTTTTTTTCAATTCTCCAGAGAGAACAAGTTATGTTTTACTCTTTTATTTTTATTTTTATTTTATTACGTATTGGATCAGATATTTTGTTTATCTGACAAATTTTCTTCTTGTTCATTATAACTTGATTTGATCTTCAATGGACTGGGAGATCCACCTCAAAGAATTTTACTAAGATACTTGTACTGGCGATTTGCATAGTTCTCAGCGGTTCATTTTTCTACCCACTCGTGCCCCACATTTCTGTCCCTTCTTAAACAACTTAATGCATTCACTTATTATGATTGTTTGTCTCATCTCCGTCCCAACATATTTGTTGTTTTCTTGTTTAATGTCTATTTAATTTTTGCATAATTAGTTAATATGACGTTTTCGACATCAGGAATGAGAATGCAGTTTCTCTTTTTAGATTTCATTTCCTTAACCATATTCATGCCCTTTTATCTGTAGTTCCTACAGTTTGTCTTCTGAGATTCAGTCGAATTGTTTTTGCCGCATTTTTGGTTTCTCATTTTGAAGTTTCCTCTTCTTCTATTTGTCGACTTCTTAATTCTTATTTATTATTATTATTATGTCATTTTCCATCATATGTCGATTTCTGCTATGGTCGCACTACCAACCAAGTCTGCAGGAAGACCTAAGGCAGGTCGTGGCGTGTTGTTATGGCCCCATTTCATGTTTTTTTATCTTCCTCGTCATCCCTAGCGTTACATATACAAAGTTCTCCTTAGTGTGTGGGCTGTACTTAATAAGACAATTTTTTGTATATCTCTTAAACTGGGGTTTCCAGGGATTTTTTCAATGTGTTGTTTTGTTCCATTTTTTATCATTCCAAGTGCACCTACTATCACTGGCACAACTCTTGTTTTCAATTTCCACATTTTTTTCTATTTCAATTTCCAGGTCTTTATATTTTGACAGTTTTTCGAATTCCTTGGTTGCTATGTTACATACAACCCACAATCCACTGGACAAGCCATATCAATTAATAGACAAGTTTATTCTTTCTGGCTTATTTGCTTCAATTTTTCTATCTGTGTAGATGGTGTAATCCCATAGAATGGTGACATCTTCTATTTCTGTAACCGGTGCTGGGTGATGTTCATACCAGTATTTGTTTACAGATTTTCCATAGTGTTTGCACATTGTCCAATATAAATATTGCCCCCCTCTTTCGTGGCGTTTTTATATTCATTTGGGGCAAGGACAGAACATCCTGAGATTAGATGGTCTATTGTTTCTTGGTATTTATCACAGAACCTGCATTTTGGATCCACATTATTATGTATAATATTTGCCTGAAGGTTCCTAGTGAAAAGACTTTGGTCTTGTGCTGCCTTCAGTCTCAGACTTTAATCCAGATGCGCGTAACCATTGATGAGTATTAACTTTATCAAGATTGGATTTATTGGCACGTTCTGGATATTGGCCATGCAGAGGTTTTTCTTGCCAGCGCTGTTTCATCTGTTCAAGTTGTTATGATTATGTCATTTTTCATCATATTTCGATTTCTGCTTTGGTCTCACTACCAACCAAGTCTGCGGGGAGACCTAAGGCAGGTAGTGGCGTGTTGTTATGGCTCCATTTCATGTTTTTCTATCTTCCCTATCATCCCCAGCATTACATAGATAAAGTTTTCCTTAGTGTGTGGGCTATACTTAATAAAACAATTTTTTGTATATCTCTTAAGCTGGGGTTTCCAGGGATTTTTTCAATGTGTTGTTTTGTTCCATTTTTTATCATTCCAAGTGCACCTACTATCACTGGCACAACTCTTGTTTTCAATTTCCACATTTTTTTCTATTTCAATTTCCAGGTCTTTATATTTTGACAGTTTTTCAAATTCCTTGATTGCTATGTTACAATCCGCTGGACAAGCCATATCAATTAATAGACAAGTTTTCTCCTTCTGGTTTTTAACAATAATGTCTGGCCTGTTTGCTTCAATTTTTCTGTCTGTGTAGATGGTGTAATCCCATTAAATGGTTACATCTTCTATTTCTGTATTATTATTATTATTATTATTATTATTATTATTATTATTATTATTATTACTGGTGCTTTTTTCCTGTTGATGTTAGCTGAGGTTGAAGTACTTTTCTATCATTGCGTATATATTTATTTCTGCAGCCAGATATAAACTTATACGGTGCTCTAGTTTGGCAAACCAATAATTATTTGGCCCTTCCTTCATTGTTCCCTTGATTTTACCAATATTTCTCTCTCGGCCCGGCGCGTCTGACTAGCGTGTAACATCCGATTGAATGTTGAGAATATACATAATATATCAAGAGAGAAGGATGGGTGATATCTAATCGGGTCAGTTGTTGCACACGTTCTAGAGACATCTGCCTTTCTCATTGCAATGAAACAGAATAGAGAATTATAATGTCATCAACCTATAAAATTAGGGATGAACCGAAAAACAGATATTATTGAAAGAAATCAAACTTTCAAGAAACTGTAAAGAGAATTGCCGGAAAAATGATACTTTGGTAAATATAAATATGTGAGAGGCGATACAGAAAATAAATATGCGTGAGGTCGATAGAGAAAAATCGAAATAAAAAGGAAGTTGCAAAATAGTGATACAGAAAAATTAAGAAAAGTCCTAATAGCACGAACATTCCGTTAAATAATAATTTAATTTTAATCTGAATTGATCATATATCCCTCGTGCTATAATGGATCATCATGGATCATCTCACGAATTTTCTTTATCGGGTGTTTCATACTTTGTGCCGAAACAAACTGTAATTAAAAATTCACTATAATTATTGGAAAAATTGAAGCAACCCATCGGTTAATAAAATGAGTATTTGAGTGTGTGTGGGGTGTGTGAAACGTGTTTACTTATGCCGTACCGTGTTAGTTATCACTTTTAGAAAATGTTAGAATGGTATGAGAAGATAAACTTCAATTCTATAATCAAAATCTCTAAATTACTTCATACAATTTCACTTTCTATTTTCGAAATTAATACGTATTCAATAAATGTACACAATAATAAATTATTTCAATTCTTATAACGGACACGCTTCCGCTCCTGAGGATAAAATAAATCTGTTTAATTCATTAAAAACTATCATAAAATGTATTACTTATCATTTATTTTAAATACATTATATATCAGTCAGTTAAGTGCCATACGTGATATACGCGTGGGCGATCATGTCTCGAAAAAGATATGACTGGCTGGGCAGAAGATTATCCCGCAGTAGGTTGCCATTGCTTTCTGCGGTAGACTGGTTACCGACCAAGGCTACAGAACCCAATCTGTCCTATTATTTAGCCCATAACTGGAGGGAAGACACGGATTAATACCTTTCCCAAAGGTATTTGCGCGTCAGTGAATGCAAGGAATACGAGTGGAATTCGAACTCGGCTTCCTCATTTCTCGTTCCGAGCCGATACGTGATATATATATATATATATATATATATATATATATATATATATATATATATATATATATATATATATATAGTCATCCGCAGACAGATCTGTTTCCCTGTATCACAGCTTATCAGTACGGTTAGACAAGACATCCGCTTGCTTTTTACCCAGGATTGAAACCCGACCGAATTAGCGTCACTCGGCGACTCTACCTCTGAGATATGACCGCTCAGTAGAGTGTATCGGTAAGTATTTGAAGGCTATCACAATGTGATTAGTATAATAAAGGAAGGTAAAGAATGTGTTGGGTTTTACCTATTTATTATTCATTAATATTTCGAGATGTAAACTTCGGAAACTCCCTAACAGGCTAAAGTTTACTATCAGGAACACGCACCTCCCCTAATTCTACCGCCTCATCAAAACACACAAAACTAGCACGACATCACAGATTAAACCCATCGATTCTAGTACAGAAGGACCCACATACAAAATATCATGGCTTCTATCACAAATCCTCAAACCCATACTCTCTACATTCCCGGACACGTCAAAAGTTCCGATGAAGTCATCCATAGTCTACACGGATTCCAACAAAACCAATTACAGCATAACCGATACGCATTTAGCCTTGATAGTCCCACTCTACACGTCAGTACCGGCACGTCCAGCGGTCAATTTAATAACCCTTCAAGCGTGTACTCCTACAACATTCACATACTCCTGACGACCATAGTAGACAACACCTACTTTACATTCCAAGAGCGCACCTGTAAGCAGATCACGGGCCTTCCGATTGGGTCCAGCCTATTGGGATTACTTGCCATAACATATATGAATCGACTGGAACGTCGCCCTCTCAACACCTGCTATTCGTACGCCTTATTCACAAGATATATTGATGATATACTCATCCTCACCTCTTCACGTAATGAGTCGAACAGAATAGCGGCAACGTTCAACAGTATGGGTAGCAACATGAAATTCACCATCGAACATCCCAATAACAATGAATGCCTGTCACTGCTGGACTTCAGGCTGAAAGTATCGAAAAAAGGCTCTACAAAAAGCCTGCCAGCAGAGACATGTTTGTCCACCATAAATCTGGCCTCCCTTTCATCGCAAAGACCGGTTACATTAGAAATGAACTTGCACGTTTCCGGGGAAAATGTAGCAATGAAGAAGACAGAAACACGCATGCTGCACATTTCAAAGAGGTACGGAAGAGCAACGGTTACCCCCAGTCATTTGTTGGTCGCCTGGAACGTAAAGGCAATAAAGGCCGAATGTGCCACACCTCCTCGAACACCTGCTTACCACACATTAGCGAAAACATCACCTCGAAAATACGTAGAGCCTTCCGCAGAGAGGGAACTGGCCAACTACGGCCCAACCTTTCGGAGACACCTACAAATTACAACTATAACACACAACATACTAGAAACGACACCGCATGTACACTGGCCAATTGCCCTATTACCGACACCGGTATATGCCACCAGGTCTATGTCGCATATCGCATACAATGCGCCATATGCGAAGAATATTATGTCGGCAGCACCACCAGACCATTACACATCAGATTCTAAGAACACTTACAGACGCAGGCATCATCATTCCACAAGCATCTAAAAAAATGCAAAAACATAGACGAAAACATAATAGTCAGTATTGAAGCAAGAGAGCGGAACCTAGAAAACTTACGCATAAAAGAGTCCTTAATAACAGCTACACTCAACCCACAGATCAACAATAGACAGGAACTCAATCTAGATTACATAACGGAATAATTAACAATATCAAACACCTGACACACACCGGCCACAACAGTAAGGCGCAATCAGATTAACGCACATAAATACATGCCTCTGAAAACGTGACCGTTAGCAACAAGTATACCACGCTATAAGTCAGAATACACACACAAAAAAAAAAATATATATATATAGGTACACACACAAATCCCATACTCCAACATACTATACACCAGAACGCACACACACACACACACACACACACACACACACACATATATATATATATATATATATTTTTACCCACACACTTCAACATTCTATATACCGGAATACACACACACACACACTCACATACTCATACATGTATATCTATATGGACACACACACACATTCACGCATGATACAAGGAAAAGGTATGTAGATATATAATAACAATATATAAAATGATCCCAGAAGTGGAAAAAATGAGAAAAAATCCAAGATGTATACGCACATAAACACACACACATAACACACACGAGATCACACAGGAACGAATACATGAGGGGAGAAAAATGTAGCAATAAACACGTCTCCAATTAAAGCAGGTCAAAAAACGGCGTCTACTACTATTTTAACGGAGATGCGACAATGCCAAACCGTGCCACGGGCTAACGAGCACATTTTAAAACATAAATTAAGGTAGACAGATACCCGACTTCCCACCTAGAACTGAGGCTCAATTAAATGACGTCCACATCACGCCGTCGCTGATTTCTGACATAATCTCAAAACTTGACCCTCAAAAAGCGAGTGGTGGGGACGGAATCCCAATCATAGTCTTGAAGAAATGTGCCCCTGAACTCTCCTCTGTCCTTTCTAAGCTCTACAACTTCTGCCTATCTTCTTCCTGCTTTCCTGCCTGTTCTTCTTCTGTGGTTCCTATATTTAAGAACACTGGAGAACCCTCGGACCCCGCAAATTACCGCCCTATCAGCCTTCTTCCGATCTTTGGCAAAGTGTTCGAAGCCATTATCAACGCCGAGGTCGTTCAGCATCTCACAGCCCACAGGCTCCTCTCGGACAAACAGTATAGCTCCCGCTTCACCACGTCTATTGCTGATATGCTAACGATCATCACCGAGTATATATATCAGGCTCTCGACAAGAATGAAGCCCGAACCGTTGCCTTCGATATCTCTGAAGCGTTCGACAGAGAATCTGTAATGTGATCGATACCGACTTGGCTGACCGCCTGCAGTCACTCTCTCACCGGTGTGACGTGGCTTCCCTGTGCCTCTTCTATAAATATTTTCACGGCTTCTACTCTGATGAACTTAAATTACTGGTGCCCCCTAGGTGTGAATTTGCACGAGATACTAGATTAGCAACTAGGTCCCACCCTTTTACAGTGAAACCGATGAAATGTAACCGCAATTTCTACTCCAACAGCTTCTTTTCTCGCACTTCCCGCCTGTGGAATTCCCTTCCGCATGCTTGCTTCCCCCACGGCTACAACCTCCAGGAGTTTAAATGTAAGTTCAATAGACACCTGCTAACACACTAACTCACACCCATTCTCTCAAACACTCTTCCTATGTACCTCCTTACTCGTCTATCACCCTCCTTCTGACATTTCCTTTACCCAATCGCTCTATGTAACCCCCTGCGTTATAGTGGCAGTAGAATGCCTTGCTTGGAGTGATAAGATTAAAAATAAATATCATCAAATCGTAAAACGGCTCCCGCTATCACTAAAAAAAAAGAGGCGAAAAAGCCATATCCTACTACCGCGCATACTTATATAAACCATAAACACACACCCACACATACATGAACTAATCCACTTACATGTACACACACACATACTCACTACAATTAATGACAACAGTAGCAGCGAAAAAGGACCATTCTTTTAAAGGCACGGTCCAAGAGCGGACGACGTGAAACCAAGCTCTCCTCTCATTTTGAAAATGAGATTCTGATCTTGGAATGTTAATGAATAATAAATAGGTAATACCAAACACCTTCTTTACCTTTCTTTATTATACGACAAATACCTACCCATACACTTTATATATACAATGCTTCAAGCAAATTACAAAACTCTTATATATATATATATATATAGTCCTAACAAATATAGTAAATATATATATATATATGTGTGTGTGTGTGTGTGTGTGTGTGTGTGTGTGTGTGTGTGTGTGTTAAACAGAAAGACCCGAAATCAACCAACCTATTTAATTTACTTGATTGAACATTATTTTTTTAATCGATACTCGTTTTTGAGTAAGATATTCTGTTCTTAATCAAACGGTATATTTATATATATATTTCTACCGGCCCGATTATTTACGATAAATTTTGTGACGAAAAGATGTATTATTTGTCAGAATTCGAACCTGTGACTACTATCACCAACTGATCTGGTGCGCCTTAGACCGACCGCTCGTCCTCGAATGATTCCACAGTTAAATCAGGCCTTATATGATAATGGTGCCGAATGATACAAATAAATATACTGTTTGATTAAGAATAGAATATCTACTCAAATACGAGTATCGATTAAAAAATAATGTTCAAACAAATATATATATATATATATACTATTGAATTTTTACCATTATGATAGGAAAATATGTATTTCATTTTAATACATCTATCTCTAGTGTATTTTGATATTGTTAATTTGTTGGTTCAATTCATTTAACCAAAGTGATATTCGTATTTTCTGGACTGCAACAAATTACGAAGAAATTATAAATTGCAAGAAATTACAAGAAATTTACAAAGAATGAAACTCACTGATAATAACTAAAACCATCGCGGTGTTCCTGGTTTCTGTTTTTACGATTTGTATCTCTCTTTAAATTGTTATGGTTTCTCTCTCTCTCTCTCTCTCTCTCTCTCACTCTCTCTCTCTCTCCGTTTTCCTCTATCAATCTATTTTCTCTTCTCTCGTCTTCTTTGTTCTTTATTCCTCTCTCTGCACAACCCTTTTTAATTTCTCTTCTTTTCTCTCTTTCTCCCTCTTCTTCTCACTCTCCCTCTCCTCAACCTTTACTCTCTGCTCTCTCTCACATGCTCCCCATCTCCCTGTTCACATCTCTTCCGCTTTCTCTCTCTCTCTCTCACACACACACACACACATACACATATACACGTAAACACACACACATACACACGTAAACACACATACATATGCTTTTATTTTAGCATTTTTCTTTCCGTCCTCCTTCCTGCCGATCTCCAACCACACATCTCGAATTTTACTGGAAAACAAAGATTCTCTTGTTTCTTGAAAGAGACTCAGCTGCAGTCTATCGACATTAGCTATAAGAGGTTGGTGGAAAACTGTTTCTCTCCTTCAGATATCTATCCACTTCGCTCTCTGACACCTTGCCACCCACACTCCTATACGCTTAGAAACAGCACCAAAAGAGGCCGTCGGAACGTCTGTTTGAAAAACACCTGGACAGCTCAACTCTAACGGACAACTTTACGCGTCAAAGAGTCGCTGATAGTTTCAAACGGAGAGCGACATTGACGTAGTTACTTTGTACTTAAGACGGAGCTTTGAGATATCTTGAATGGATTTCGCGGATTACATACGTACGCACAACACGAAATGTGTGAACAGTGTTTCCTTTTCCTTAAATTCTTTTTTCTTTTCCTTTTTAGTTTTATATACTATACCGGCATATATATATATATATATATATATATATATATATATATATATATATATATATATATATATTCGTATGTTTGCATATGTTTATATTTTTTGTGTGTTGTAAGTGTACATTAATATGTATATTTAAGTATGTTCACGAATCCCTTACTCTATGGACATATATTAAAACTTTATATAAAATTAATATGTTTCTATAAATTTACGACCACATTTTGCATATACCTATAAATAGAAATACAAGATAAGCGTAAGAATATATTGGTCAGTGAAGGTAAATGTGGAATACTATACATATTTATATATAAGAAGTCGATGTACAGCAGTCATTGCATGTGAGTTGATATAAAAATAAATATCTTCATAAAAGTAGGTGCCACCAATTTGCCCAAAATGGATTAAATAACTATTTATCAGGATTTATTTATTTCTTTTACTTTTTTACCCAGAACATGTATACTTGTGTGGATTTGTGCGAGTACGATGTGAGTGTGTGCGTGTGTGTGTGTGAGTATGTGTGTGTGTGTGTGTGTGGTTGCCAGTCATATGTATATATAATGAGTGTGTGGATAAGGGAAGGGGGTGACCACACTTTTTATCTGCCAATGACAATGTCGCCCCTAATTCTACCTTCACTCTCTTTGTTCTATCATCTTATACATCTTTCTCTCTCTCTCCCTCTCTCTCTTTTCTCTGTAGACATACACACACACATAGATAGATAGATAGATAGATAGATAGATAGATAGATAGATAGATGTGCGCGTGTGTGTGTGTGTGTTTCTCGGTTTCCTACTTTGTCCTTATTATCTGTCTTTCCGTCTTTTTCTCGAACAGCTTGACTTGATTTTCATCACATCAGTAAAATGTCAACATCATTTTCTTCAACCCCGAAATCCTGTCTTTTTGAAACTTTGTCCTATCTTTAAGTACTTCTTGCAAAGGTTTTCAACTTTTCTGATTTTAAGTAGTAGATTAAGTAAAAGGAGAAGAAACAGAACACACACACACACGTCAACATTTCAAGCTAAAAATAATATTAACATACATAGTGGTGAAACATCATAATAAATTTTTGATTAAATTTCATTCTTAGCTTTTACTTAATGTTTTAATTATAAATATTCAATATTTTCTTTAGATATACACGTTTTATGATGCTTCTCATATTCTTCTCCCAATAATTTCATTTTCCTAAGATTTATTATTTATTAATTTGATATTCGAGGTGTACAAATTTCATTGATTTGTTTATGATAATACACTAAAATTCTATGAGATGCTATGTTTTATTCTAAAGTTGACCAAAGCGTTTTTAAGAAACAGAGTTGCAATAGCAAATTCTCTTCGTTTTTTACTTGTATTTTGATGATGTTTTAGTAAGAAGCGAAACGTCAACAATAAAATATAATTACTCAATATCGAACTGGTATTTCACGTATTCAATTTGTCCCTGTTCTGATATTTCGCATCAATCATTTAATATATATATACGTGTGTGTGTGTGTGTGTGTGTGTGTGTGTAGAGAGAGAGAGAGAGAGAGAATAAAATAATTATAATAATAATAATAAAATTACGTAAACTAAAATATATATAATATGTATATAAAACTTGTATATATATATATACCGAGTGCCCATAGCTCAGAGATAGAATCGCCGACTGACGCCAATTCGGTCGGGTTTCAGTCCTGGGTAGAAAGCAATTAGATGTCTAACCGTACTGATGAGCTGTGATACAGCGAAACAGATCTCTCTGCGGATGACCATATATATTTACTATTGAATTTTACCATTATGTTAGGAAGATTCATTTTAATACATCTAACTGTAGTGTCTTTTGCTATTGTTAATTTGGTTCAATTCATTTAACCAAAATAATATTCGTATTTTCTGGATAATTAAGAAGAAATTACAAATTGCAATAAATTCCAAGAAATTTACGAAAAATGAAACTTGCTGATAATTGTCTAAAATCTTTCATTAGATTATACCAGCCATTTTCTGTTTATATATATATATATATATATATAGCGAAAATTAATTGAAACAAAACGAATGATTTCTTCCTTGGATCTTTCACACTTTCCCTCATCAAGTAAGCGTCGTCGCTTGCCGTTGTTTTTCTCTTCCTATTGCATTTTCCTTTACGTTTTGGACTGATAGTTCCATTTTTTCTTCACCTTGATGACATGATTGACTGTTGAAAGGCTGACACCAATATCATCCACGATCTCTCTGTAAGACTTGCCAATATGTTCGTGCTGAGTTACAGTGTTCGTACGCTTCCTTGGAGTAACGTCCACTGCAGACAATGGCCGTCTGGACGTGATAAAAAACTGATGCAATCACGGATGACGCAATATTTTTCAAGGCCAAACAAATTTCACCGTCCACTTCGAAAACAGATTCATGTTAGTGCACACCACTGCAAATGACCTAATCTGAGGTAAAAATAAAATAGATTACACCCTGTCATTTCCTAGGATCCAAAACTGGCCGTAGGGTAAAAGGAAAGAAACTAAAGCAGTTGTCTCAATTTACACGATAATGTTGATAGATAGATAGATAGATAGATAGATAGATAGATAGATAGATAGATAGATAGATAGATAGATTTTTTATAAATTCCATGTAGCATTCAACCAGATTTTTCAAAATGATTAACCAAAACAGAGCAACAAATGAGGAGGAAACTATGTATAAAGTCTTAACGCTTTCGTGTTTAAACTATTATTATAGTTTCTATTATTGATACATGAAGCAAACTTATTTCAGTGCGTTCACCGTGGCAGATAGGAGTAGAAAAGCAAAAGCAATATTTATTAAAACTGTCAACATTTTTTTAACAAGATCAGGTTCTCCAAAAGCTATGTGATAATTTTAATTCACTTGTATATTTATTTATTATGTTATTTTAAAAGTAGCATTGTATGAAAACGTTAATTTGCTATGTTGAGTGCTAAAATATGTTTGAAACGGAAATAACTTCTTCATAAAAGAATGAAAAGGAGGAATATATGCATTTATACAAAGGCACCTGTCTTGCATTTAAATGTGTTTATTCTTTAAGGTATAGCATGAGTATATTTAAACAAATGCTGTACAGGCGCATTCATTGACAGACATTCTGCCATGTCATGAATTCGCTGCCATTGCCTCAGACAACGAAATAATGGACCTGTTCTTCTACAAGTTTGGAGAAAGGATGGATATTGATGCCTGCTACAAGGCTCTGAGCTACCATATTTTGTCATGGCTCAAAGCTAACTACACAGGTGACAACTGTGTGTGAACCCTGGAACATGTTTATTTCTCACTTTTCTTCGAATATCTAGACCTCTCGATTACTAGTAAGACCTCCCATCCCAGCATTAATATCACTAAGTATACGATCAGTGAAGAATATGCAGATTTTACAGATTATTTGTCTATACTTCTGAAATGAGGTAGTATTTACATTATTCACATTGTTTTGGACTGTTTATTGCCATATTCATATTCACTACGTTTTGGCCGTTGTACGCTTCAGTCTTCTTCAGATAACTAGAATTTCTAATCGAAACCTTTATGTTGATCACTGGTGTATATTGTTCTCGTGCCATGGACTAATGAGTTGCTACAGCAGTGATGAACAAATAACTTAAAGAATTGAATTAAAGGGAGATAACTAAGACATTCGGAAGTTGCATGACTCATAGAACGAGAGTAATATACCCCAATGATCGAAATATATATATATATATATATATATATATATATATTCTGTTAATTAGTTAACGTTCGCGGAACATTCAGAATGATGCAGGGAAATATCGCTTCACTAATTACTCACGACTTTGTAAATTAAATAATGAATCTCTTGAACATAGCTTCTTAAATATGTATAAAGAATAGACATAGCTATACAAATACTTATATGCAAACATCTCCCCCCCCTCTCTCTCTCTCTCTCTCTCTCTCGATATATATATATATATATATATATATATATATATATATATATATATGTAGTGAATCGAGGCAGCAGATAATTTTCTAAACATATACTGTTAAATATAACAGACAATGAATATCTATTATGTTTAATCATGAGCCGTTCTAAATATCGTATTTTGGCTTTAATTTCAGGTGAAAATAAAAAAAAATTTCCAACATTTTAATTTTTTTTTATTATACTGGTTCTAAGCTTTCGGTTCACATGAGCCATCTTCAGAGAGATGACAGGGACGTTAACATAAAACATCCACCATCAAAGATGATATTATCTTGTGTTCACATAAAACATTGCTATGCAACGATAACAGTCCACAAATAGCAGACGCAGTTCGTAAATTTGTAATACGGTTCTAAGACGTCACACCACGTGAGAGACCGAAATGTTAATATGTCTAGATGTAATGTGTTCTGACCAGATTGAAATGTGATTTTATTTAGTGTGGGTTATTTTGACTTAATGTAGATGGCATCCAATATCTGAAGTTTCATTTTACTGTATGTATGAATTGTGTTATAGAGTAAAATCTGTCTAATATTACCTACATGACTATGTTTTTCTAAAAATGTTGTTTAATTGAACTATGATCAGAAAGGTGGCAGGTAAGTCTACGGGAGAACGTGGTTGTAGTAAAGCTAATATATGTAGTGGGTTTATTACCAGAGATACAATCTTTGAACGGGCATGTAAATTGATACACTACATTGGTTTTCTGTAGATGATTTAGTTGCGTGGTTGTAGGGTTATTAGAGACTGTGAGGTCACTTGTTTTAGATTTTTTATAATATATGATGAGCTTAATTTGATTGTTATTATTTATTGGTTTAACATTTCTACGTATTATGTTTTTGTGTTTTGTTTCATCATGTTTGTAATTATTATACATTTGGTTGCAATGGTATAAGTTAACAATGTTATGTTTATTTTGAAGTACACTATTATTATTAATATTATCAATATTGTTAGAGGTACTATTAAGTTTATTGGGATTCATTTTAACTTGTTGTTCAATGACAGAATTAGGAAATCCATTGTTAACAGGTGTTTCTTTAATGTTGTGTAAATCTTTATAGAATATAGATTTGAAAGAAGATATCATTTGTGTGCGGTGAATTAAGTTTTTTATAACAGCTAACTTATATCGTTCGGGGCATTCACTATTATAATTAAGAAGACACGAGTTTATGCTAGTTGGTTTCCTATATAGAGAAGTAATAAATCTATGTGTACTAGAATCAATAAATACATACAGGAATGGAATTTTATTATTAATATTAAGTTCTAATGTAAATTTGAGGACGAAGTGACTTTCAAATTTGTTTTTAAGTTGTGCAATTAGATCAATATTCTTAGCTAAAATGAAAATGTCATCTATGTATCTTACATATATAGGTGTTTACTATTGTCATTAATTATTTTATTTTCTAAATGTGCCATATAATAATTAGAAAATTAGAAAAGAGGGGACCTAAATATTCTTTTTCATTGAATGTAACAGACAAGGAAAACCTTATACATTTCTTATTATTTTTCAAATTTTGTTGGGAGCTAAGAGTTATTACTTTTATATTTATTATGTTGTCATTTCTCATCATATTTCGATTTCTGCTATGGTCACACTACCTAGCAAGTCTGCAGAAAGACAAAAGGCAGGTTTTGGTGTGTTATTATGGCTCCATTCATGTTTTTCTATCTCCCCTAACATCCCTAAATATACAAAGTTCTTCTTAGTGTGTAAGCTGTACTTAACAAGACATATTTTTTTTTATCTTAAGCTAGGGTTTCCAGGGATTCTTTTAATGTGTTATGTTGTTCCTTTTTTTATCATTCCAAGTGCACCTATTATCACTGGCACGATTCTTGTTTTCAATTTCCACATTTTTTCCAGGTCTTTAAATTTTGACAGTTATTCGAATTTTTTAGTTGCTATGCTTTAATCCGCTGGACAAGCCATATAAATTAATAGGCAAGTTTTTTCTTTTTGGTTTTTAACAATAATGTCTGGCCTATTTGCTTCAATTTTTCTGTCTGTGTAGATGGTGTAATCATATAGAATGTTGACAAGTACAGAGCATCCTGAGATTTGATGTTTCATTGTTTCTTAGTATTCATCACAGAACCTACATTTTGGATCCACATTATTATGTATAATATTTGCCTGAAGGTTCTTAATGAAAGAACTTTGGTCTTGCGCTGCAAGAATAAAGTCTTCAGTTAGATGCACGTAAATATCGATGAGTATTAACTATATCAACACTGGGTTTATTAGCACGTTCTGGATATTGGCCATGCAGAGGTTTGTCTTGCCAGCGTTGTTTCATCTGTTCAAAAGCTTTATCCTTGGCTTCCTTTTTCATATTTTTGCCGCAATTATTGTTTCTACCGAATCTCTTAAAAGTAAATCTTGTTTGTATTTACTGCCTTCTTTCATTATTGAATATTTTATTCTGTTTTCATGTTGTTTGACTAATTGTATCATCCAGTTTTTTGTTGTTTCCATGTATGTTAGTTAGTTGTTGTCTTGTATGACAATTCTAGCTTAATATGACCTCTGCCACCTTCTTTAGGGGTTATCTGCATCAGCTTTTGGATGATGCATGTTATGTTTAGAATAGAGCTTTCTTGTTTTAAATACATTTGTCTGATGTTATTTAGAGTCCAATTCAAGATGCTGCAACGATATTAGACCACTAGAATGGCAAGGTTATTAATGGCCATAATTCTGTTCTGAGAATTCAATTCAGTTTTTAATATCAGTCGTAGCCTTCTATAGTACTCTTTACGCACTATTTCTTTGATTTTTTATGGTGAATTCTTTCACTCTCATTTACACCTAGGTATTTATAAGCTTCTTCTTGCTTTAAATCTTTTATTGTTACATCAGGGTCCCAACTAATTGAGGGAGTTTGTTGTAGCGATCCTCGTAAATCTATAGCTTTAGCACAACTAATCATATTGAATTTTATTCCAATGTCTTTACTGAAGCATTTTATAGTTTGCAGAAGACCTTCCAGCTGATTGTCATTCTTAGCATACAAGTTCAATTAATTTATGTGAAATAGATGACTTATTTTCTTTTGAGCTATTTTATAATCACATCCTGTCTTGTTAAGTTGATTGGTTAATGCTATTACTGATATGCAAAATAGTAAGGGAGACGTAGAGTCACCTTTAAATATACCTTGAAATATACTTATAGGTTCCATTTATATGATTGAGGTAAAGTGTTATTATTATTATTATTATTATTATTGTTATTATTATTATTATTATTATTCTATGAGACAAAACAGAAGCATTAGAAAAATGCTAAAAATATGAGTTCCGGCCACATATATATAATTTCTAAACAAAGAATAAAATAACACATGCACATTACAAACGTTACAATCTCTTTTGATTGAGTGTTTAGATAGATAGATAGCTAGATAGATAGATAGATAGATAGATAGATAGATAGATAGATAGATAGATAGATAGATAGATAGATATGTAGGAGCGTGTTCATATTTAAATTTACCGTATTTACAATAAGTTTAGGATATTGGTATTGTTATACGTCACCTGTTTGTTTTGAGCCTTTTCCTAAATGTTGTGTAATATGGATGTTTGTCTGACATGCAAATTATCCCAGTGTTGGATTACAAGATTTATTGGCTAATCTCGAAAATGAGGACAAAACTGGAAGCGGCCGAAATGTGGTTCTACAGAAGGATGCTGCGGATATCGTGGACTGAGCATACAAGCAACGACGAGGTGTTAGAAAGAATGGCAACAAAAAGGAAATTGATGCTGAGCATCAGGAAGAGACAACTGAAGTTCCTGGGACATGCAATGAGGAAGGAGAGCCTGGAGAACCTGATACTGACTGGACAGATAGAAGGAAGGAGAGACAGAGGAAGGCAGCGGATAACATATTTGCAGGGACTGATCAGGTGGATGACGGAACGGGGGTTGCCAGGAGCAACAGGAGCAAACATACTAAGAGCCACAAGGGATAGGGAGACGTGGAGGGCCATGATCGCCTACGTCCTGAAGGGACAGGGCACATAGAAGAAGAAGAAGAAGAAGAAGAAGAAGAAGAAGTGCTGCTTTAATGGCTTAAGGCAAAAGTTCAAATCAGCCTTAAAACCGTGCGCTTCTAACACTGGCATCAATAACTACCTAACTAATTTCTGCCTTATACTTCGCTCACCAGTCATAAGATACTGTTTTTTAATGTGGCATTTTACTCTTCAAATCTGACAACAAGCAATTCTCAGAGGTCAAAATGTAGGAAGTCCTGAGTTTAAACACGGTGTTTTAACTAATCCAAAATGTGTTCCATCAGGTTGGGATATGTGTGATGCCAACTTCTTGAAGACATACGATAATGACGAGAACACGATTAGGAATTGCATGAATATCCATAGAGATTAAGATTTGACCATGTTGTAGAGGAATATTCTGTCCTACCCCGGAATGGATATAGTCCGGTCTATAAAAGACTGGGACTAGAGCGAACTAAAGAGTCATCGTCATTAGACTGACGACTATACGACACTGTCAGCTCTCTGCCTTCGGGCAGAGGGCGCTCTCTGCTTCCGAGCAGAGAGCAATAACCCAGTCATGGTTCCGCCGAAGGGTAGAAGCACGACTGGGGAAATAATAGACAGACATTTTTTGGCTGGGCCATATAGCCCGGAAAGCCCAGATATAAACTGACCATGTGTCATATGTTGCCCTTACTGGGAGGGACAGCTAAATAATGTCATCGTCACTAGACTGACAACTCTATGACACTGTCAGCTCTCTGCCTTCAGGTAGAGAGCGCTCTCTGCTTCCGCGCAAAGAGCACTAACCCAGTCGTGGTTCCGGCGAAGGGTAGAATCACGACTGGGGTAAAATAGACAGACATTTTTTGGCCTTGCTATATGGTCGGGAAGACCCACAATAAAAAGACCTTGTGTCACATCTAACCTTACGTGGGAAGGTTGGTAAATACCGTCATCGTCACTAGACAGAAGCATTCCTCACGAGAAGGACGCATACGTCCTAGACAGATACATTGTCTATGTGATTGTTATACCTGTTACTATTTGTTGTTGTTCGTGTATTGTCTATTGGTTTATTGTACTGTGGTATAATAAATACCCATTAGTATATTTCAGTGCTAAGTATTATTCTTGCACTATTCTTTTCCTGATTATCCCCTCATGAGATATATCAGATTAGCGACGAAGATTTTGCACTTACGTGGGACTCGCGAAAAGACCAGATTGGAAACAAGATTCGGCATTTACGCGAAGCTCGCCAAATATCAGTTTGGTGAACAAGATTTCGAAGGTTGACGCAAAAAGAAAAATAGGTGAAGGTGAGAGGTAGTTTTTTTTACTCCCTCATAAAAAACTACGTTTATTGTTCTTATCGGTGAATACAACTTATTCGTCAGTTATACGTATAAAAAAATATGGAACAATTAGCAGAGGTAACAAAGTTGCTGGGGGGGGGAGCGGTCCAACTATTAATGCAACAACAGGAAAGCCAACAAAAAGTACAATTTGAGCTTCAACAGCAAATATTGAAACAACAGGAAAGCCAACAAAAAATTCAAGAGGATCTCCAAACACAAATGATACGGCAACAAGAGATTTTGACGAAAATGTCTGGAGAAAGAGTAAGTTTGTTTTACACACGATATAAGTGATTAAATATCGTAAAAGAAGAACTTGAAGATTTTGTTACGTACGCCGGTAAGTTTAATTCACAATGCGAACGATTTAAAATCAAAGACATCAAAGAGGACATGTTCAAATGTTTAATCTTCGCACAAGGATTAACAGCACCGAAAGACAAAGAAGTGCGTTCTAAAATTCTCACAATGTTGGCTCAATATGCAGAAATAACGCTACGGAAAGTGATAGAAGAATGCCAGAAATTGTTAAACATTAAGAAAGATAATGTTTGTATCGAGGAAAAATGCGTTGCTCGAATTCATAAAGTGAAGAAACAGGCCTACGAAACGGGAAAACCGTACTGCGAAGTATGTGGCAAAAATAACCACGTTACAAGGAAATGTTATTTTAGAGACAAAATATAATTCAAATGTTCGAAGAAAGAACACAAAGCATTGATGTGTAGGAAAAAAAGGGACCGAAAGTCCAAAAAGATAAATACTTTAGTAATGAAGAAAGTCACAAACGATTGCGGTACTAGAAAATGTAAATTGTTTATTGGATACCGGAAGTGATATCTCTGCAATAGATGAGTATACCTGGGATAAAATTGGTCGACCAGAGTTAAAGAAAACTAAAAAGATTGCAAGAGGCATTTCAGGAAATAAATTAAAATTCAAAGGTGAATTTGTGGCGAAGGTAACATTTGACGGGAAAGTACAAAAGTCTAAGATCTACGTGATGTTAGGAAGGAATACAAATCTATTCGGTATAGATTTAATCGTGCTATTTAATTTATGGGGAAAACCCATGAATATGTTCTGCACAAAGACTAAGGCGTCAAATGAAAGAAAGTCGAAGCAGACGGAAAAATTTGTAAAATAATTAAAAAACGAGTTCACGTAAGTATTTTTGGAGGAACTGGGTTGCTGTACTCAAACAGAAGTAAAATTTGAAATGAAAGTAAATATTAAACCAGTATTCAAGCCGAAAAGGAAAGTTCCATTCGCATCATTGGAGGCCATAAATAAATAATTGAAAAGGTTAGAGAACAATGGAGTTATTGAAAAAGTGGATTATTCAGATTGGGTAACGTCTACCGTCTATGTAAAGAAGAAAAATAACATGATCAGGGTGTGTGCTGACTTTTCGACTGGAGTAAATGAATTCTTGAAAGATCATAAATATCTCCTCCACAAACCAGAGGAGATTTTTTCAAAATTAAAAAGAGGAAAGATTTTCTTTCGGGTAGATCTATCAGAAGCATATTTACAAGTAAAAGTAACGGAGGAATGTTCAAAGTATTTGACATTAAATACACACAAAGGATTATTCAGACTGAAATGTCTACCGTTTTGTTGAAAAAATTGCACCTAGTGCATTCAAGAAAATAATGGACACTATGTTATCGTATCTGGACTATGCAATGGCGTATCTTGATGACATCTTAATCAAAAGCGTAAACATAGAAGAGCATAAATCGCACGTCCGCGAAGTGTTTAAGCGACTTAGGAACTACGGGTTCAAAGTAGGAGCTGAAAAATGCGAGTTTTGTTTGGACAGGATCGAGTATTTAGGGCAAATTATCGATCGAAAAGGTAGAAAACCTAATCCAAATAGAACTGAAGCCATTAAGAATATGCCAATTCCAGATAATGTAACTAAGCTTCAGTCATTTCTGGAGTTTGCAAACTACTACAACATCTACATTCCTAAGATGCACGACCTTAGAGCACCCTTAAATAAATTGCTTGAAAAGAATAAAAAGTGGTGTTGGTCGAAGGAATGCGATGAGGCTTTTGAAAAAATAAAAAAGTGCTTGCTGTCATATTTGGCGTTGGTGCATTCCGATCCGAAGAAAGAATTAATCGTGGCAACGGACGCAAGCGAATACGACATAGGAGCTGTATTATTACATAAACTCCAAGATGGCACAACAAAACCTATCGCTCATGCTTCGAAAGCGTTGCTACCCACAGAAAAAAATTATAGTCAAATAGAAAAAGAAACACTGGGCATAATTCATGCGGTTAAAAAGTTCCACAGATTTATTTATTGTAGAGAATTTATGTTGCAAACTGACCATAAACCGTTATTTTCAATATTTGGATCCAAAACAGGTGTTCCGACCCATTCAGCGAACAGGCTTCAAAGATGGTGAATACTATCTAATTAAGGTAGATAGTTTTTCAAAATGGCCTGAGGTATATAAATTTAAGCGACCAACAGCAGTAAACACGATTAAAGCACTAAATAAAGTTTTTAGCCGGCTGGGAGTACCGAAAAAATCATAAGCGATAACGGGACGATGTTCACTGGATCCAAGTTTAAGAATTATTGCCAGGCGTTAGCTATAGAACATGTTACGACACCCGCATATAATCCAAGGTCAAATGGGCAGGCGGAGAGATTCGTCGATACATTTAAGAAGGCAATGAGGAAAGCAGATGGAATCGATACGGATGAAAAAAACATACAAACCTTTTTGATGGTTTATCGGATTACACCTAATCATAATATCAATGGTAATCTATCTCCTGCAGAAGTAATGTTTGGTCAATCTTCGATAGACTATTACCTAAGGAAAGAAAAAAGACCTCAACAAAACAAAACTCGGAGACAAAATTTTACAAAAATTATCGCGCAGGAAAATGTTTGTGGGAAGATGATATAATAACTCAGAGGATTGGTAAGGTGATCTATTTAGTGAAACACCTATGCTCTGACCTCAAAAGAAAGACGCATTGAGCGAAATTCCATGAAGAATTTAGCTCGGGGGGAGTTGTTGTAGAGGAATATCCTGTCCTACTCCCGAATGGATATGGTTCGGTCTATAAAAGACTGGGACTAGAGTGAACTACAGAGTCATCGTCACTAGACGAGAACCAACGTCATTGGACGAGCGTCATCGTCACTAGACGGAAGCATACGTCACTAGACGGAAGCATTCTTCACGAGACGGACGCATACGTCGTAGACATTATCCCCTCACGAGATATATCAGACCATGATAGCACCAGTAACGGAGAATAAAATGCCCAGTAATATCCTGCATTTAAGTGCATCATGTGATGTTTCCTGTTACTCTAGAATGTTGTTTCATCATCTCCAACACTATGGTCTGGGACCATCTTAAACACAGCATAACGCATATTTCTGAATCTCCATACCCGTTGACGGCCATCTTTTTCGTAGAGTGTTTCTGCACTCATCAGTAAACAGGGTTGTCGAACATTATCGCAATGTCAATCTAACAATGGACTCGAAGTCCATGTATATGTCTTTATTGATATAAGACAGTTAGCGAAATCATCCACAATACTCGCCGGACATGCAGTTCAAAACAGTAAATCAAGTTGTGTCTTATCTGACGGAATGCTTTTGTCATACTACCATCTCTCAGACACAGTTAGATCTAGTTTCAATTGCATAGCGAAGGAATAGGTCATAGGCCCAGATATCCTTCATTTATGTGTCGTGGCTTTTTATGACATAGGGAACCATGGCCCTCTACAACATCGTATACATGTTATCTCTAAGCAGCGTTTGGCCCCTTACTATTGACAAGTATTCTTTTGCGATCCATTTATACAAAACCGTTAGGTAGGTTGCTCGATGTTTCCTTCTTGCATTATGTCCTGTGAGTATCAAATTCTCTAAGACCTCTTTCCTCATTTTATGTGCTAGAAATTTCAACTCTTCTGACTTTTCCTATATCTAACTATCCTTTCTCGCCACTCTATGTAACCCCCTGCGCAATAGTGGCAGTGAAATGTCTTGCTCGGGGTGAAACGATTAAAAAAATATATCTTTCTCATGGTTATAGTGAACTTTTTGTTTCTATTTACTTCTTCTTCATTTCTCCATGTTACCTCTATAGAGTTCTCAACATTCTCCTGTAGAACAGCATCTCTGTTGCTTCTGGTCTCTTCTTCATTTGTGTGGAAATAGTCCAGTATTCACTGCCATGTACAAGGGTTGATATTAAATAACAGTTCAGTACTGGTTTATCTGCTTATAACGAAATTCCCATGTTTCTTTATACTCTGTTTACCTTTTGAAAAGTATCTTCCCTATTCCAATTCACCTTCGAATTCCGGTGTCATATTTTCTGTCGTACGGTTTAACATTTCCAAGATCGTTAATTTTTGTATGTCTATATATGAGTGTAAGTTTTTCATGCACAGTAGTGAAGTAATTGCAGACAAAGCTTCATTGATTGCTTCTTCGAGGTAGCGTAATCTCCTGCTGATAGTGAAACCATCATGATTTCAAATAATTCGGACATTGTACGTTTCATATCAGCTCTCAAGTTGCTTTAGTGTTCCGTGAAGGCTTCTGAAAATTCAGCATTTTTTTTTATTTGAAATTTCAAGTTCTTAATTCGAGTACAGAAGGATGCAGAAACATCTTGTTTTGTAGGTTAGATAAAGCATGACAAGTAACAGCAACATCATCACTCATCAGCAAGCAGGTTAGATTTAAGGCTCTAAGTTATCTACAGATAAGAGAGTGGATTAAAGCGTTAGTTGATGAAATAGTAATTGCAGGTTCAATTTATGGGCCTGCAGTGTGTATTTGGACAATGTAGTGAGCAGTATA